>PVKA01011748.1:0-59852 GCA_004027165.1 Ctenomys sociabilis | reverse complement strand
AAAACATGGGTGACCAAAATTTTATCAAGGAATGTCAGCTGTCTGCTTCCTGGCCTCCTCGCTTTTAAAGCTTCTTTGAAAACAGAAGACTTTCTGTTAAAATCAAAGGGCTTCCCTCACTAAGTGCCTTGGATTTTGAAAAAATGGGATGGTACTCACCCTAGGAATATATGACAGAAGGCCAGAGTTGCAGAAATCAGAGGAGACAATGAAGGGTAAAGTACCTAGCCTAAATGGGAATGAAAAGCTGGGAGTTCATACTGGGGGGTTCTATTGTGAACCAAATGTTGTTATGTACTGAATCTCTTACCTAATTATCATGGCAACCCCATGGTGATTTCACTGTCCTTCTTTTCCAGATGAGAAAACTAAGAGAATATTTCAGAGGTGTCAATGGGAATCAGTTTAAACTTTGACTCTAAATCTCATGGGTTTACTGTAGTTCCAGGCAGCTTTTCAAATACGCATGTGCGTGTGACTCTGATCTTTCCATTTCCAAAAGCCTGGCATTTCTTGAGTTGGTTATGGTTCTCAAAATTAATTCTGTTGCCAACATTGCTTAAACAGAGATGAGTCCTATATACAAACAAGAGTGAGTGGTGTGCTCAAGTCACACCATCTTCCAGCATACTTTATTAGTGGCCTTGATAACTGGCCTCCTTGTAACTTTGCTTCATGTACTGGGACTTTGCAGCTTGTCTCCCTGGGAGATAGAGTCTGTTTTACTACAACCTGGGCCGTTCTTCTAACTGGCTTTGGCCAGTAGAATATGGAACAATGATAGAATGCTACTTCTGGGGCTCTGCCACCAGACACTATGGGAGGGTCACCTCTCTGATTCCTGCCTGTCTTAGACTGCTCATCTGGCAGCATGAAACACATAGAAAAAGGTTCTGAGCATCCAAGCTGAAGCCATCCTAGACCAGATAACTCCAGCTGATGGGTTTATAAACTTCACACACATCCATGAGTCAACTGATCCCTTCTCCAGATCAGCAGAAACGTGGATGGGTTGACTGGTGAGAAACAACTAAAGAATATGTTAAGCAGCAAATTTTGGAGTGTTTTTTAATGTATCAATAGTAAACAGATACAGTACAAAATTAATTTCCCTTCAAGTTAGAAGTCAAAGGAAAAACATAATTTCAGTTGGACTTAGATTCAATTAGATTCCACTTAGACTTATTGTTTCCTAGACCTGCTGGACAGCTGTCTGCTTGGGATCTCCCTTTATTATTTTAGGAATTCCCATTATTTTGTTTTCTGAAACTCATGGCTTCCCCTTTCACGGTAACTCCCTTGTTTGGGTGGAATACTTGGTCCAGTGGGAGTTGCCTAAGGAGGGTAGATTGGGCTTAAGATTATGCATATCTGACATATTTTCATTCCATCCTTGTTTTTCATTTGTGGTTTAGCTAAGTTAGACAGCCTACCTTGAAAACAATTCCTGCTGGCCTTTGAAGCCACCCTTAATGGCCATCTCTCTTCCATTGAGGGAATAGAAGAGTGACTCTGTGTTCTGGTTATTGAGCCTCCATACAATGCCTATTCTTCTTTCTTAGGAATGTACAGAATCATCTCTTTGCTCCAAATGTTACATAATTTTATGGTATCATGCCTTAGCATGTGGATCTGTTTTCATCCATTGTAAGCACTCAATCCTTAGTCAAAAGATTCATGTTCTTAAATTCTGGATTTACTTCTTGAATGATTTCTTCCTCTGTTTTGTCTTTCTGCATCTTGTATTGTTGCATGTTTAAATTTCCTGGAGTGAATCTCAATCTTTATAATATATTTCACCCACTTACATTCCCATTTGTCTTTGCTCTGTTTTCAAAGGTTATTTCTTTTACTTTATCTTCCAGTCCTTTTGTTGAGTTTATCTTCCAAACTGTGCCTTAGTGTTTATATCTTCAAAAGCTCCTTCTTACAGTGTGGTCTGAATGTTCCTTGCTGTTTGACTATGGTTTTCTCCTTTCAGAGATACACTGTTTCCTCCTCATCTACTGTTAATGATCCTTTTAAAAAGGAGTTCCTTTTTCCATCTCTGACTCTTCAAAGTTGTTTGTCCTTGTTTTCTTCAGCCATTGTCTTTAATACTAGATGTTTCCTGTAAGTTTCCAGTGCCCCTAGGGCTCACCCCTGCATGAACTGAGTTATAGACAGCTGCCTGAGGGTCCTGCGTGCCTACTGGGGCTTGAGATGGGATCTTCATTGCAGACTGTTTTGTTTGTCCATTTCCTTGGGGCACTGCCATTTTGGTATCTATGGGGTTTTTTTCTCTTTTTTCAGGCTTAGCAAATTCCTCAGAAAGACTGAGCTTCTCCCTGGAAATAGGCCAGGCTGTCAGCGTGCTAGGAGCCAAAGCCAAGAGGAAGACCTAGAGCGTCCACATTCCCTAAAAACCTGGGCGGGCTCAAGTTTTCAGCCTGCTGTTCAGCAGTGTTTATCCTGTTGCCCCTCAACCAGACTTTCTGCTTTTCCCTCTCTAGAGAATCACTGTCTGGCCTTCTGCGGGGATTGAGAAAATATGGCTGTGTAGATGGGGAAGGGGCCTGGGTTCTGGGTGCTTCTTACATGCACTTTAAGCCTTTCTCTTAAAGGTGGGATCCAAGCCCACCTTTCCCATCACTTCCAGAAATAGATGATCCTGCCAATCTTGTGCATCTGGGGGATTCTGCCACATACATTTGGTTATTTCTCAGTTTTCCTCATTTCTGATTTGGGGGTCAGCTCTTCCACTTTCAGTTACTTATCAACTAACCAACACCTTGCCCCTTCAGATTGTTATTGCTACCATTGCTCCTTCCAGTGTCTTCTACTCGCTTCATTCCTTTTCAGAGTAGGTTTTCATTGTCTTTTTACAGGACTGCGTGAAGGAACGGAAGGGAGGCTATCCGTGTTCCGCTCTTTAGCTGGGAATCTCACAGCAGGTTTTGGCTTTTAAAGAATTAGAACTTCACAACGTCTTTGTTTAAAAACTGGGGAAATCACACATTGCCTTTGGAAAAAAAAATCAAACTCTCTCCAACACAAGTCTTCACGTGACACAAAGGAATATTATTCAGCTATAAGGAAAGAAACTCTAAGCCTTCATAGGTAAGTGGATGCAATTAGAGGTTATACGCATAAGTGAAATAAACCAGACCCAGATATGTGTAAATATCGTATTTTCTCCCTGGTGTAAGAACTCAAAAGAAGAAATGAAACCTGAAAGGTATAGCAGATACATTTAAATGGAATGAAACAGAACATAAGGATCAAACAATGAAGAAGAGAGAAAGGAGAAAAGATAGGAAATAAGGTAGGGGGAAAAACATGCATGTGTATATCAGGATGACTGAAGCAATTGTACTAAGAATTTCCATCTGTGTTTTTTTTTTTAAATATCAGTTGATGTGTAGAATTCTCACCTTGACTAACTCTATGCAGATAACTGTGATCTGAGCAACTATACTGAGGGCAGCAACGTGTAATACAAAGACCATACTGTGTGTGCCTGTCATCTTGGTCTCCTAAATGTGTACCGTTTCTAGTGTCATATCAATTATTTCTATACTCTCTTTAAAATGTTTTTTAGAAAAAGGTAATAAAAGATAAAGAAGAGAAATTTAAGATTTCTTGAAAGCATACGGTAATATTCAATCAGATGCCCAATATTGCATAACTATATCTGCTAATCTGAGCAACAGATTTGATAATATATTAATCATTGTTAATTAGCTATTCCCGTTTTGAAAATCTGTAACATATGTGTTTCTGTATGTTCCCCTGTATCTGTAATTTTGTTTTTCTTGCTTTTGTTTTTACTCTTCAAAATAAAAGAAAATTATAATAATAATAAAAGACTTCAAGTGAGGGAGACCCGTGTAATTTTTCCTTTAGAAAAATAAGTAGGTTTCAGTCACCCACTAAGTTTGCGTCCATATTACCCAGACATACGGGTCATTCAGGTGCAGCCCTTCCCAGCCTCCATTCCATCTTAAATTAGAGACTCCTGAGTCCATTTCATTTAGCGTTTTAATGTTAACCTTTTAATACTTTCCAATAAGGACTTTCAACTTGGCAATACACATACTATGCTTTCATCAATAAATATACAGAAACCAGAGGGAGAATGTGCTCTGAAAAGTCAAAGTAAAAATAGGAATGGTCATTGTATGTACATGAACAATTGGCTAGTTTTTTAAAAAAAACTAAACACAAAGGAATTACAAACAGACACACCTACAGCATCAAACCAAATGGATCATGTTATTATTATTTTTTTTTTTAACTCGGGGTTGAATCCAGCACCTTTGGATTGAGCTATATTCCCAGCCCTTCCCCTCTTTTTTTTTTTTTTTTCTTTTGTTTGTTTGTTTGGAGACAGAGTCTTGCTAGGTGAAGTGGCTAAATTGCTCAGGCGGGGCCCAAAGTCGTAAACCTCCTGCCTCTGCTTCCCAGAGTGGTGGGATTACAGGTGTGCACCACCATACCCAGCTCAGGTGATCTCCTTCCATTTTTAAGTATATTTTATTCTTCTAGAGAAATTGGATATTTCTTTCACTGTGAGGTAACAGGATTAAAGAAATACTGGCTACACAATTGGTTCTTGGTGTTATGGATCTGTAATGTAAAACTTTTTTTTTCCCTAATGGAAAGTTTTCTGAGAGGTTCTGCTGGAAAAAATCCATTTTACCAGGCTAGAACCTGCAAAATATAATCTCAAAAGTATCTTTGGCATCCTTTGAATTCTTATGCAGAGTTAATTTAGAGAAGGCCCTCAGGAGACACGCAGGAGGAGACTACAGTTGCAGAAGAGATTGTATCTTAAGACTCTCAGGCTGATTTGCAAAATCAATGGTGGCCTCTTTCATAAATAAAGCCCTGTTTAATGACTTGGCCTCAGTCACCTGACAAGTCACTGGCAGGAAAGACACATAGTCATATTGTCCTTCCAGTGTCATGGCTACTGTGTCAAGTCATCTCCCCCTAGCCTATTGGTAGGGAAAGTCTAGAGTAGGTGGGAAATCATCTCTAGGTATAACACTTGTGTGACTCTCCATGTGCCCAAAAGGCAATCTGAGAGACAAAGAGAGCCCACGCCTGCAATACAGGGGGCATTGGAATATCAGTGGGAGTAGTGACTCAGACTCAGAGTGGTCCAATCTCTCTCTCTTTCTGTTTTTCAACTTGAAAGGAAAAGAAAAAAGGAAATGTAGCAGTTGACAGTAGAGCTGATCAATAATATTCACAGAAGAAGAGAAAGGAATTTGTTGAAGATCACAGCAGGGGTGGAGAGAGTGAGCAGGATAACCAGTGGGAGGACCAGAGGTTTGAAATGAGCATGAAAGGCTTGAGCCTCTCTTTAGATATATCCTTGGGGTCGACTCTGTGCCATCCCTGCACTGGTCTGAACAGGAAGCTTTTTCCTCTTTTCTGTTATTTCAGTTATAGCCATGATTGAGGATTACCAGTTTAGGCAACAAGTGACTTTGCTGGATGTGTCAGGAAATCAGATCCTGACAGAGTCCCTTACTGTATAGACTCAAGCTCTATGATTACAAGCAGTTTTGAGCAGTTCGAGGACCAATGGGGCCACCCTGACTGATGAAGAGATGTCACAGACAACTTGCCAAGTGGGGAGAAAGACCAGGTCAGAGGAAAAACCTGTCTTTCACCCCCTTAGCCACAAATGTGTGCAAGTTGTGATAAGATTTCTCAATACTGGGAAGCCCTGTACCTTGGGATTCCCCACATGCTTAATTCCTCCAGAGGGCCAACTGCAGACAGACAACTGGCATGTGAAAGTATAAACAAATATAGCCATAAAAATAGTCAAACAGGATTTACACAGTCTTCTACCTCACCAGTCTGTGCCAGTCAGTTGGCCCCAGATTCATCTTTTATTCTGTTGCCTCTCTGTATTACAAGTGTCCAAAGACACTTCCATATCACGTTTTGGAAATCACTACAAGAATGAGCATCTGCAAAATGGGACTCCATCAATGAAGGGTCATGCAAGTTAACTGCGACTTTTCAAAACCCTTTAGAGGAGAGAAAGGCAGCCAGGAAAACACACACAAATGGCAGAAGCTCTTGTGAGTCCAGAAGAGGAGAGAAAGCCTTTGGCCATTCTTGGAAATGAAATAGTGCTACTCTCCTTGGTCTTCCAGGCAGGGTTAGCAGAGTGAGGGGCAAAGGAGCTATGAGATAAGCTTAAGGAGAACCATTCTTGGATCTTCCTAGACAGCAGTAGAAGCCTGGACCTTGCAGTTTGGGAAGTGAAGGATCACAGCACAAGGGGTTAAAATGGAAAAAGTACAGATGTTTATTGTGAATCAGCTTAAACCCTTTTACTCCTCTGACAAAGAAACTCAGAAAAGAATCATACTGTTCAAAGGGCCTTCCGGGTTTAATATCTCAAAAACACACATAAATACCTTACTACAGATAAATAGCTGCACCCTTTGGGTGTCTCCCAGAAGCGACTCAAAACTTTCCAGGGAGTCTGCGAAAGGGGATGTATAGTCAGTACACCCAAAACCCCTGCCCAAGTGGACATCAGTGACCCGGGATTAGGCTCTGGAGAGGGAATATGGACCCATTCAAATTTCCTCCCAGAAACCAATACTTCCTGGCTACAGAGAATGGGCCATTACCTGGCAGTGAGGTGTTGGGCTTTCAGTACCAAGAACATGTACTTGTGACATTTAGAAGCCATCCATGAGATATATAACCCAGGGGATAAGGGACCTCTCAGTGGAAACTGGAACTGTCAAATTCCTTCCAATTATTAGTTGGGTTCTCCTTGCAGAAAGCAATGCTGTTTTTAATCAACTGGACCTGACTTTAAATTAAAAAAAAAAACCACAAAAACAAAAAGGAGTAGAAAATTTTATGCTAAAAAAAAAGATACCCAATAAAACAATCAGTAGCACATTGCATCTGTTAAGTCCCAGCTCCCTGTAATGGTTTTATCTCAACGGTGGTTTTTTTCCGAGATAATAGTGGAGATCTCACACCCCGATTTTCATGTCCACATTTTGCAGGTTCCGTGTCTCATCAGCTGTCATAAACTGGTCTGGGGTCTCTGATGGTTCCTTATTCACCAAATGCACCATTTCTTGAGACTTGCTGGCCTCTCCATTGATTCCACTGGGCTTTCTGTCCTCCACTTTTCCATTGCCATTGTTAATCACCAGCTTCTTCTTCTGTCCACACCTAATAATTTTAAAAGAATTATGTTAGGAAGGGTGCATTGACCATTGCAGTCTTCATTGTTGATTGCTGGTTGCCATGGTTACCACTAGGCTTTTTGATAGTACCGATACATGCCAAACACTCAACTGTTCAGTGCCCTTACTACTTTATCTTATTATATCCTAGCAATTAGTATCTATCAAACTGAGGTCCCTTAACCAGCAGCAAAAGTATAACCTCTGATCTCCTAAGGAATGCAAATTCTCAGTCCCACCCCAGACCTACTGAGTCAAAAAACTCCAGCCAGGGGCCCAGGATTTGAGGTTTATGAAGTCCTCAGGGGACTACTGATGCACAGATGTGCATAGATGTGAAAGAATCAATGTACTCAACCCTGGGAATCCAGGGCTACTATGATCCCCTCATAGAGTCAAAAAGATCATGAGCGTCTGAGATTTCAGCATCTTCCTTGTGTTACGAGCAGTCAGAGTCAGTATTCACACTGCTCGGATTCTGAGTTCTAATTCCCCTTCCATTGTACTGCACAATGGTAGTGTGTGCCTCCCCTAAGCATTTCAGTAGTTCCTGAAAACTTAGGTAAACCGTCAACACGATCACTATAAATAATTCTGGTCTTGGGCCAGAGAGATGGCTCAGTGGAATAAGCACTTCCTTGGCAAGTGCAAGGGCATAAGTTCAATCCCCAGTTCCACCAAAATAAAAAAATAAAAAATGAATTTTGGTCTGCATAGACAAGAAAGCCTACCAACTCCTCTTCCCACCAGCACTTTGTTGGCTTTGTCAGTATTATTACTGCATGTACAGAAAAGAATCAAGTGACATTGTTCTAGAAGCATAAGGTCATTGACTTTTCCCTAACCTTGATTGATTTTTACAGATCCTTGCATGAAGAAGACTGAACAACCTAAGACACATTATTCACTACTACTTTAGGTTTCGCAGGACTACTTGAGATTCAAAAGCATACAAAAGTCTTCTGCATAAGGACATGACCTTGATCTTATTCTTGAGAACTGCCACACCACTGCCTCATACCTCCTGGCCTGATGCAATGCTTTGTCTTCCAGGTAAAGTAATATCTAGGCATAGAGCAGTTAGATGGTGATTAGCAGAAAGAGAGGCTCACAGTTTTACAACTAGAAGCAAAGTATTTTCTACCATCTAGCTAATACTTCCTGAATTCTAGACATTTTTTAAAATGTATTTAGTATAGGGTCTACAGGGCCTCACTACACAGATCGAACTCGTAGTGATCCTCCTGTTTTCAGCCTCCCCAGCACTGGGATTACAGGTGCTGGCCACCACGCCCAGTCTCAATTGCCCTTGCAGCACACCCAGGGAGTGGGGCCTGTTCAGCATGCTGGGATCAAACCCCAGTTCCTGCACCTGGCTAGGCAGGCACTTTAGTCCACTGAGCTATCTGGCCCGTCCTCAGAAATGTTAAAAGTAATTTTCTGTAGTCTTTACAATAACCCCGTGAAGCAGCTTTTCTCCCCATTGTACTCCGGTAGAAGCTGAGATCCAGAGAAGTTTAATCACTTGTTCAAGGTCATATAAGGGGACAGACTGACACTATTCAAACCTAGACCTTTACGATGAGGAGCCAGGCTCTGCCTGTTTCTTTGAATGCTGCCAACCATCTGGAGATTGGAAACAGTATGAAGTCAGAATTGTGCACTTTGCCACTGGATATTTGGAGTTGCAGAGACAAAGCTTCTATTATTTATGATCATGGGCCACTCCTTGTAGCCATAAACTTTAATCTCTTGTTTGGGGAAACAAATTATACAAGAGGCAGGCCCCACATCCTCTGGCAGGAGGCTTTCTGAAGGGTGGAGGGAAAGATGCTTAGACATGATGTATGGGGGCTGGAGGCCACACAGGCAGTAGGGTGAATGGTCAAGAACACCACCCTGCAGGTTGGGTTTTCTAGATCAGAGTCACGTGGCCGGAAGCGACTCCCTTAACTTCTCTGAGCCTCTGTTTTTCTACCTATAAAATCTAGTTGTTAAGAGCTTCAGCCTGAAAGAATGGTAAAAATCCCTTGACACAGAAGCTGGAACTCAATAGGTAAATAAATCTGCTATTATTATTGGCTGCTCTCGATAACAGTGTGAGTTGAAAAGTCTAAGGCCTTAGATAGGCAGGTAGAACAATGGGGGGGGGGCAGGTTGGCAGTGTAAGCACCTGCCTGGAAAGAACAAGGGCCAGGGTTTGATGCCTGGTACTGGATGCTGTGCTAGCTCCGCAACCCGGGGTGTGCCATGCCAGCCACCAAAGCCAGGTATGGTGGTACACACCTGCAATTCCAGCACTGGGGAGGCTGATGCAGGAAGAGCGCTGTGAGTCTGAGCTGTGTAGCAAGTCCCAGCACAAAAACCAAACCAAACCCAAAACAAAAACAGTGTCTGGAACACAGTCCCTGTAGTATACCCAAGACATGCAGACTCATTGTCACTGAAGCTCAGTCAACGAACTGGACCTCACTGGCTTTTTCTGACTGCCTCCACTTACCTTGCTTTAAGGACTATGAGGGTGGTTGTAGAATACTGATGCTGTGTTACTCTGAATTATCAAGCGGTACCCTATGTTCTTTGGAGAATTATTGCCTAATTACAGTAATTCCATCTGACTGCACTATGGATGGGTTGAGAGACTAGAACAGAACCTTGTGGGTAAAATGATGTATAAGCATAAAGGATTTTGTGGACCTGTGAGACAGCTCAGCAGACTAAACCCCTGCTTAGGCAAGCACAGCGACTGAGGTTTGATCCCTGCCCCACATGCGATGCAATAAATGGCTGAGACAGGAGGATCACTGTGAGTCTGAGCTGTGTAGTGAGATGCTGTACCAAACACAGAAAAAAAGAAAGAATTCTGTGTGTGCAGGTGAGGTGGAGTGAGGATTAATATTAATCTTCATGAGCCTGACTTTGAAAGTGGTGACATCTGATCTGTAGACTGTGGGAATATTGTATCTGGCCTGTGTGTTGCCCTATTCCCCTTTAGATGCACCTGTCTCTATTATCTGTCTGAGTTCTTTCAGGAAGGTACGATGATTCTCATGAAGGACTTGGACCAATACTGAGTCTCTACTCATTTAACACATACCTTTAAAAGGCAAGTTCTAACTTTTTATTTTTCTTAGTTACAGGAAATTAGAAACAATGTGAGACCTGAGGGGGCTCCAGAGGTCATGCAGTCCAGCTGCTTCATTACAGAAGCTGGACACTGTGCCCCAGGGGTCAAAGTATTATCCAACACTACACATATACATTGCCGCCAGAATCATAGCTTAGATTTTCTATGTCCAAAGACCACAGAACCTCACTGAATTGTATTCAGTGCATTTCATCTTGCTTTCTCTTCCCTTCCACTGCAAGGACTTGCTGGGCACAGAGTATAGAAGGGCCCAGACTGAGATCTCCCCAGGTGAGCTGGGTAGGCTGGATAGAGTTCAGAACGCAGATAACATCATTTTAGGGGACGGTGGATATATCTCAAAACACTTAGACAAGTAACTTAACAACTGATTTTATGTCCCTTCTATGTGAAAGGGTCATGAAAGTCCTGAAAGACATTTAGGAATTTATTCTGCATCATTTTAAATCTGTGCCATCCCATATATTAGCCCCTGGCCACATGTGTATTTTAATCAAAACTGAATCGAAAGTGAAATAAGCAAACGTAGAAATTCACTTCTTCAGGGGAACTAGCCGCACTGCATGTGCTCAAGTATCTCAGATGGCCAGTGGTTATGAGCTGAGCAGTGCGGAAAGGGAGCACCCCCATTGCTGTGGTGGGTTCAGCTGGGTGGCGCTGTTGGAGAGGCTGGGGTGAGGTCGAGGCAGGCAAGCCTGTCCCATAAGAGAAAGGAAACATCTCTAAATTATGGAGTTGTATAGGCAGAACCTTCCAAGCAGAAAATGGGTGACTGCCCTCTGGATTTACACAAAATACAATTCTTCCCATGAAAGTAAAAGGCTGGTATGGCATTTTCTGCACCGTCAGCATGGAGATATCCTTAAATCACTCCTGCTTCCTGAAGGCTTCTCTGGCAAAGTCCTCATGCCTTTTCTGTTCTTCAGACATGTCTTTCAGAGAAAGGCGCCTAAAAGCTGCCTCCTTGGGCCTCATCCAATATCTACCAACCCAACTGGCTCCTAAAAGAACGAGCTCTTAACGGGAGCCCATAAAGTGTAGTCTCTGTGGGAAGGCATGGGTGCAAGGAGTGTGATTTTATGAAATGCATTGAGGACAGCTGTGGCGGAAAGAGCTGGAGAGACGGCAGAACCCACACGGAGTCAGCATCCTTCACATGTGGGGACTGGAGGAGCGCTGCACTGTGACAGCCCAGGGCCGGCCTTGCATAGCAACAGCAAGGCTGACACGCTTCTACTTTCATTCTTTCACCGTAATGACTAATCTCTCCCGACAGCTACTGACTCCAGTTCAGCGGTGGCCCTACTGCCACTGAATCTCAAGGTCCTCTTAGAGAAGGGGTGCTGTTTGCCTCATCTCTCTTCCCTTCTGCCTCTCCAGGGCTAAGAGTCAGAGGAGCCACTCCGAAGACATCAGCTGAATGTGTCCCCTTTGGACTCTAAATGAGTCCCCTTTGGAGGAAATAGGATTGGAAATAGGGTTCTGTATACCTCAGAAATATCACGCTCAAAACAGAAAAGCCCCAGGCTTCTAAGAGGCTTAGAAACGGACTGTCGGCTGTAGGCGCACAGCATACATTAAGGGGCCTGTGCAGCCCTTAACCGCCCTTTAGCTGCGTGGCAAATCTGTTTCCAATTATCAAATCAGGACACAGTAATTTATGGCATCCAAACAGCTACTTTCCCGGTGAGATACTTGCTGTGCTGAATCCTGCCTGTCCCTGTTTGCCTGTTGCCAGGGTGACTGTTGGTCTTGGGGGGTGGGGAGGGGCGCCATGAGGCTTCCGTGCTCCAACAGGGAGAGACTGGAGCGTAAAGCAGCAGCAATGTACAGACTCTAGCTGTTCTGGGGACAGTTGAGATGCTTCTCAGAGGGCTCACTACATCGACAGCATCCAAGCCACGGTTGCCACGGTGACGTGTGCAAAGGCTTACGGACAGAATGTGTGAGCCAAAGGGCCCCATTCTAGAGCCTAGAATGAAAAGGGCTGACTTCACACAATAGGAAATTCATATTTAATTAAGCAAAAGTAATCCAAGTGAAAACAAGGACGCTGCAGGAAGTATAAAGACTCTTTGTAGGGGCTTTCTCAACTCTCATTTGAATTCAACATAAAAAAGAAAATTTCTTTCCATTTAGCCCTGGAAGCTCATTATAAGTCTTTTAGGTTTTTCCCCTGGTTTTTGTTCCTTATGGGAATCAGCCATCCTGACTAATTCTCTTTATTATGTCTTCAAACATATAGATAGCAGCACAGTGATCTGACTTTAATGTAGCACTTTCATTAACTTGGAGAAACATAAAGTGACATCATTTAATATCTTCAGATAATTAGGAAAATTGCAAAGGCTGTACATGACATTGGAATTAGATGTCTGTTGCTTTTTGAAAGCTGACAACAACGAGTTTATAATTCTCTCCAGGTTTTCTCCCAAATAAGGGGCATTTTCTGGCTTCTGAGTTGATTCAGAGGCACAATAAAGGTGGCCCTGATTGGAAATAAAACTCTCTTGCTTTATAAGAAGCAATCTTGAGGCTGGAGAGATCGCTCAGCAGTCTAAGTGCCTGCTTGGCAAGTGCAAGGACTGGGGTTTGATCCCTGGTACCACATGCCATGCCAGCCCTGGGTCCCTGGGCACACACCTGGGTGTGGTGGCAAATGCCTATAGTCCCAGAGCTTGGGAGGTCGAGGTAGAAGGATTGTTGGGAGTGAGAGACCAGCCTGGGCTACAAAGTGAGGCCAAGACCAGCCTCAGCTGCATAGTGAGACCCTGTTTCAAAAAGACAGAAAAGGAAAGAGAAGGAAGGAAGGAAGGAGAAAGAAAGAAAGAAAGAAAGAAAGAAAGAAAGAAAGAAAGAAAGAAAGAAAGAAAGAAAGAAAGAACTTCAAGGTTCCATAGAGCTGATTGTTCAGAAGGTCTTCCCAGGCTATAACCTAAATTCGTCCAATGTCAGCTTCCAGAAGATAAAAGAATAACATCCTTATAAACACATGCAACAAACAAAATGAAAAGCCAATGCCTGCTTCAGGTAAGGGCTGTGCATGGCTCCATGGGCCTTAAATGGGTCAATGGCAATGACCAACCAACCCTTGAATCATGATTCATTTTGTGTAACATTAATGCATTTAATAAATAGCTGATCAGTAATTCAGTGAGTATAGATTTTTATATGCTTTTTCTGCGAGACATTTTGGAACTTCTATCAGACAGAGTCTGTAGTTTAACTCTGAGAACATTCAGAACCATGAGATTCAACCCTTATGTAAAAGGAGGAGGCCAAATAATTACAGATGTTTCCTTTTGTTACAGAATAGGACCACACACAAGAATTCTTCGGATCTCGTTAAACCCGACCCCAGGCTGAGACGGGTCTGAGGTTCTCTACTTCTAACGAGCTCCCAAGATGCTGAAGCTGCTAGTTGCCAGAACCAAGCTGGAAGCAGCAAGGTTATAAAGCCTCGGCTTACAGGATGCCCTCCAAAATGCAGGCTCCCGTGGGCAGCCTCTTACCTTCTCCGGCTGTTGACAGCGATGCAGACGGCAAGAATCAAAGCCAGGGCCAAGAGCGACGCCAAGATGATGAGCCATTCTGGCGTGAGAGAACCAAAAGATGGGGATGAGCATGACAAACACACTTTGCAAAACCAAAGATATGACTGGAAAATTGATCTGGGCCAAGCAGGGACCGTGGTCAGCACCGCTGAGAGGCTTGGCCTCAGGCACAGCCGGCAGACACCTCATTCCCAAAGAGCAATTTTGCGAGTATAAATTTGTTTCTCATTCTAGTCTTTTATCATCAGTCAGGATTTTCAACTCCTGCCTGGAGAAATAGATCTCTAAAAACATATTGAACAAAACTCGTTGAAACCTGCCAATGCCTTTGGTGCAATATTATTAAATAGATTTAAAAAAATTTATGCTTCCCTTGAAAGAAACATTTCTTTCCTATGTAAGAACATTTACCTATATTTATTCAGAAACAAAAACAGAGATCACATTCTAACGGGTGGAAGAAAGAAGAAAGGGTCAACTTGTAAACAGTCATTTCTGGTCAATTGGGATTTCAACATGTTCATATTTCTCATTCAGAAGTTATACCTCACCCTTGTAGGACCTCAAGTTTTGCTGAAATATAGCTATATCCAATTTATATTACATTTATTGGATATATATATATTACATATATTATGTATCATTGGATATTATTGGATATATATTACATATATCCAATAACAGAAGCTGGAGACAACCTAATATCAAATAGTAAGAGATTCACTAAAGAAGGGTATATCCATTATATTATGTATTATGATAAGGGAAAAATATTTAATTACAAGGATAGCTGTGTTCAACTGAGAAAGAATGCTGATCAAACAGCATGCATGTTATCATGCCATTTTTTGTACATACTTACATTGCAGGTTGGCAGGAAGAACATATATTAAAAAGATAACATAGTCATGGTGCTTCTGGGTAATGAGATAATAATCGATTTATGATTTCATCCATTGGTTTGGTTGTATTTTCTAGACTGCACTTGGTATTTATGTATTATTTGTGATCTAATGAATACTTCATGCATGTATTAAAGTTGGGCTTAAGAGGAGTAAAGTATGAGCTGGCGAGTTGAATCCATTCAGTGATGTATGTGTGCTGTGTGAGTCAATGCTTGAAAAAGAAGGAAGGTGAAAAGTTGTTCATTGTTCACTTCTGTTTGCAAGGCCTGGTTCCCTCCCACTTCTACTTTTGGCTCACCACAGGGAGGATCCAGGAAGGTGGGTACTTTGTTCTGTCTCCTCCTTGCCTAGTCTAAGGTCTGAGATAACATACTTTCATCTGAGTAGGGCCAGAAAGAATCCTATGCCTGACTGTCGCTCTGTGCCCCTATGTTCCTTCTGCTTTCTCTCCACATGTTCTGCCTTCACGTATGCTTAGGTAAACCAAGGCAAAGGAGCATGATGTGCTCTACAATTGTTGCTCCCCCAAGGGTGGCTCAATTTGGAGACTTCTGAGGAGAAGAGAACTAAAAGGGTCATTCATGACAGGAGGAGATATTTTCCTTTTTGTCATCTCCCTTTACAAATGTTCAATTTTAATCCAAGACAAATAGTTTGCACCAGATGCCTTAAAGACTGATGCCCTGGTTATCCAGCTGTTCCAGCACCTTCAGTATACATTTTGCAATACTACTTTCTGAAAATTTTCTCTCAGCCTGATCAGTGGATTTTCCTTCAAGAAAAAGGAGTTTGGGAACCAGAACAACTATTTCACTCTACCCAACCCAGATTGCTCTTGTATCCCTCTCTGCCTGCGATGTGAAAAGAAAATTACATGCTTTGCTTAGGGCCCAGAAAAAAAAGGGGGGGGGACTAGGATGGGAAAAGAAAGACCTGAGTATGACATGAGACCCTCAGGGTGATCACTCACTTGGAAACAAGACACTTCCCTGTGACAGGCTAGGGACAGGTTTGCATGTGAGTTCAGTGCATCTATGGAACTCGGACAACCCACAGAAAGAGCGCAAGAGTATTCTGTGTTTTCTTGCCAGGAGGTTATAATACTCTTATACATCCTTATCTTGCAAACAGGAACCATCAGGTTCAAGTATGGGGCAAGTAGGAGTGTGTACACTACATTAGGTCTCTTCTTCTTCCCTGGGACATTCTGAGAAACTTGTTGTAGCCATGCTTCTGTTTTCCTTCAACATTTGAAACTCACCTGGAATCTGGGGTCTCCTTATAGGAGCAGAGGTGGTGTTGGTCCCACCTTGAGTCTCACTTGCATGTCCTAAGGAGATAAACAAAAAGATAATCTCAGTCCAAGTTTGGAATACGCAACCAGGCATTCCTTCCTGAGCAGAGGATCAGGCCAACATGTAAGATTTACATCACCAAAAACCTATTTATAGATTCACACCACAGACATCTATAAAGTATTGGGCAAAAGAGTATCACCTCTGAAAGTTCAGTGCAATTAAAAGTTAGGGCTCGATGTGTTGTAGGTATGCAGGGACATAAAAATTTCAGAAGCAGCAATTGTGTGGTGCTTAAGACTAGGCTCTCAAGCTGGAAAGCCATGAATTTGAACCCTGCCTCTGTCTCTTGCTAGCAACCTGTGCTACATCAAGTTACCTTTGCTTAGTCTAGGTTTTCTCTCATAGAATATGGGGATAGTGAGAAACTCAACTCCATGAACATTTTAAAGAGGTTTTAAGAAAGAAGCACACAAACATGGTAACTGTATGTAGTTATTTTCTTAGTTTAATATAGGACCTTGCTACCTGAAGTGTGGCCCTCTGAATTAGCAGCAGAACCATTGCTTGGAAGCTTGCTGGGAATGCAGAAACTTGGCCATACTCCAGACCTACAGAATCGGATCTTCATCTTCTTGAGATCCCTAGGAGATGCAGCAGTGCCAGAATACTCGAAGTGAGCCTAAATATCACATCCACTGCCATCACAGAAGCCACGATGAGCATTGAGAAACAAGAGTTTGGGATCAATAGCCACTGCGGACTCTGATAAATCATGCATTTAGAGTCCTTGCTAATTTATTAGTGACTGTCTGACTTGCAGTAGAAAACGAATACTTTTATACCACTACATAACAGAATAGGGAGGTGGACAATAGCAAAACCCAAGTTGGAAGAAAGCTGTGCAAAGTCAAAGCAGATACTCTGCCTGTCAAAATCACAGGTGGCTGATCAAAATGAGAAAGGCATCAAGTTTTAAAAGAAACATTGAGACTTCTTGCTAAGAGACTTATGTAAAACTCAAGCTTCATGGGTCTTTGTTTCATTTTGTTTTTCTATGTTTCCTCCATTAGTTGAGAGTAAAACTTGAAACTACTTCACTAAAATGAGTTTTTTCCCCATACTCCACTGGGGGACCTGTTGTAGAATTCTCAAGCGTGATGGGTAAAAAATCTAAGGAAGTCTGTTTGGCTAATTGGCAAATTTTTCTTAGAGAATCAAACTTTGGACTCTTCAGAGTAGACACTAAAATCTTGATTGCAATTGTTATTTGGGGGATAGGAGGGCTCAACAATTTGAAGTTCTTATTGAAACAAAAAGTGGAGCCCAACAAGTCCTTATGACTGGCTATTTTAACACACAGCATCTCATTTTGTTTATTTGTATTTCATTTATTCATTTTTTGTATTTTAGGGAAGGGTCTTCGGGGTGTTCAGGGTCTCACTACTAGATCAGACTCATAGTGATCTGCCTGTTTAAGCCTCCCAAGAGCTGGGATTACTAGTGTGTGACACACTGTCTCATTCTGAAAGTGACTTTTTACTTCACAATCTCAAAGAACTCCAAGGCGTTCTTCCTATGTGGCCCCCGTGTGTCTCGCCATTGCAAGTTTGCTCCTGAGATACTGGCCATCTAAACTGGGGAGTTTTGGTATTCGATACCACCTAAAAGGTATCATCATCTTTGCTGGCCTTTATTTCTGACTCACAGCAACCTTTGATATTCTGAAGAGAGCCCATTAATAGATCATATCTCTTTATTTTGATTTTCATAAACAAATGCTCCCAGCATGGAAAGAACTGGGTGTGTGAACAACCAAATGAAACCTCCTGTTTGAACAATACCCACCTGCACAGGAGCCAAACAAAAGAGACAAAGCCCTGCCCACCTGATTCTCATTTCAAGCAAAAACCAAAGAGCATAGGCAAGAGACAGCAGGCCTCTGTTGTGCCCCAGAGATCCATAAATCCAGCTAGGGTAAAAGTAGTCATGAGAGCAAGTTCTGCAAAGCAGAGGTCTGAGCGCTCCAGTTGGGAGATGTGATCCAACTGTTAAGTGTGAACAATGATCACACAACAGACACAAACCTTGGGAGGTACTTGTGTTATGACACAGATCCTGAGTCAGTGTGTCAAGCCTGGCCAGAGAATCTGCCTTTATAACAAGCTCCTAAGTGATGTCTAGGTTGTAGGATCAAGGACCACCTTAGAGTAGCTGGGGTCTGTTGGCTTTAGAGAGCCTGGCTTGAATAATGACTTTCTATTGTTTCCCGAATGATTTCCATTTCTGATGTCATGTGCTCTTCACACGCACCCTTGGAGATAACTGAAGAGGGTGAATCTCATCTTCCCCTTCTTCATAAAGAAACTGAGGTTGAACCTTCAGCACCCTACCCAAGGACCCCAGTAAGCCTCAGACTTCTCCCAAGCTCCAAAAGCACTGCTGATAAACCATACATTCCAGGGGAGTACTATGAAGGGCTGTTATTGCAGCCATCATATAAATATCCTTCTTCAGGTTTACTTTCAACCTGAAGGCAACCCTTGCCCTAACATGGGCATGCAGGGAAGGATGCTAACTTAGATGGTTATGAGTCATGTGCTTTTGTCATGCTAGGGAGAACTCATTTTGTGGGAAAAGCAAAACCTCTCCGTTGTCCCAATAGTAGAGGTCAGAAGTCAACCTACTTGATGTCAGGATTTGCTGCCCGAAGTAAGAATTGTAGGGGATGTGATCTGAGTCACAGAAAACAGGAATCTATTTAATAATGTATGCCGGACATCAAACCCAAGCTATTCTTATTCAAAACCTATGCTCTTAGTCATTCTGGCATGGAGCTATGTTAGAAAAGGACCTGCATGGGTTCTTCCTGATCCATTCAAATGAAAGACTTCTCTCCAGAGCAGTAGTCACCAAAGTCCCAGTAGTGTCAGCATTACCAGGGAGTTTATTAGAAACACAAATGCTTGGGCTCTACACCACACTACTGATTCAAAGACTTTTCAGGGTGGGGACTAGAAATGTGATTTAATAAGTCCTCTCTGTGATTGTAATGCTTGCTAAGAGAGTGTGAGCCCCTTCTCTGGAGACACTGACTCATACTTTATTAGGGATCATCACGTTCAATGATCATAGCAGTAAATGTCTAAGGCAATTTCAACTCACCATCAGACTTAGAACCACTAGTGGAATGAGTGTGCTCGTCAAGGTCCACGGATGACTCTCGGTCTCCTGTAATGCCCAATGGAAGAAAGTTAGTCCCGAGTCTCTACTTCTACTGCAACCTGCTTTTCTTTACATTGTGCTCTTCTAAGTCCATTATGAAGCTCAGTCTTATAATGGTAACCCAGAAATGATATTAAAGGAGTCTTCACCAGGTGTGTACCATTAATCACCACTCCGTTTATCCCATTGATGAGTGGGCTGCGGACTTAGTAAAATTAAGGAAATAAAAGCAACACGCACCAGTTAACACAACACCCTGGAAAGTGTAGTTTTGGTAGAAATCCAAGAACTGTGGCAAGAAACACTGTAACTAAAATATTATGAAGCCTTCACAGGTCTGAGGTCAGAGATAGGCCACATGCATGTTAATTAAAGACTGTAAGAATTAGACTGAGATGCGTGATGACTGGCAATGTGTGTACTCTGGCCCAAGGAATGAGATTTTTAAAGAGATTTCTCTGAGGCAGGAAATTGGGCTATTAGTCTACTGGGTCTGTGTGATGTAAAGATTAAAAAAGAATATTCAGCAATTTATTTAAAGTAAGTGAAACAAGTGATGATGAGAGATAATGTGTTCCTGGGTGTTAGAATAAGTTCAAAATAGTATTTTTCAAAGGTTAAGCCACGCGGTGCACACCAGTAGTTAATATAACTTCCAATATACATTACCAGAAGGGTTTAGATAGAGACAAACTCATGGGTTGCTAAAATTTAAATCCAAATTAAAATCTTAGATTTGACCAATGGAAATTTCCTCTTTCCCACCCACCCTCCAACAATTTTTAAATGTACTGGGATCATTAAGCCCAGATGCACAGTTTAACAGTTTCACAAATTGGATAGAGTTACTGATTATTAAGATGCCTATAAAGAATGTGTAGTAATCTAACCATTACCATTTCCTTGATTAGGAAAGAGGGAGATAGGTCACTTGTAATCACTCCCCTGACTATATTAGAGACCTGGATTGCTTTGGTCCTGGGTTAGAATAACAAAAAGGCCATTCGGTTAGAATAGCCAGAAAGTTAGAAACAGAAAACAGCATAAACTGAAATGCCACATTGACAGTGCCATTATCCGAATCACCATCCCCAACACCAAACCTGTCACCAGAACTGCCACCGTGATCACAGATGCTTTAGTTGTTAATATTAAGCTAAAGATAAAAAATCATGGGCAGAAATACAAATATATAGTGTTTCAGAAGAAAAAGAAGTGTCTCACTACCTACTGAATCTGTGAATAACCATGAAAATCCATTTGTATCATGACCTTTCATATGCAGCCATAGAAGAAATACTAATTTGGTAGAAATGATTTTATTTGCTAAAAATTAAGCTGTGTAAGTCATCTGGAATTATTAAAATTGCCATTTAAAATTTAAATCCATTAAATTGTACAATAAGTCCCTGATTTGCCAAGAGAAACTAGACTGACGTTTAAGATTCCCTCCTCCAGAAGAAAACTGACAGTGGTACTTAGAGTTTTCATTTTATTTTTTATTTTAACACTGTTATTATTTTACCAGGAATTGAACTCAGGGCCTTCTGCTTGCCAGACAGGTGTTTGTGCCACTGAGCTATATCCCAGCTCTTAGAGTTCTTAATAAGATTATTCTACACAAAACACTAAGAGATATCAGGGGCTTTGTCTGAACAATACTGCTAGGATCAGTATTTTTCTAAACATTTTCCTTGAAGTCCAGAGGACAGTAGTCTACAGGAACAATGCCAAGCATGTGACATCCTGGATTTTCTTGTCCTACCTCACAACATTGTTGCTGTTCTCTGGTTTATATGCAGTATCCTCTCATGGCATCTTTTTTTATTTTGCAGGGGAAGGGGATCTCTACTATAAACATACTTGTTAATGATAATAAGAAACACTTGAATAATTCGAACTAAGAGGAGAGAATCAGTTTTCAGTTTCTTAGCCAGCTTCCTTTCTTTCATCATCAGTTTCTTAAAGCAAATGGAGAGAGAAAACAAACAGTAGAAATGACTACTTATTTGAGTAGACTTATGCTGGGTGCCCGTCAAACTTCATGAAATAAATCATCTCATTACTATTACAATAAAAGTGGTCCTTATTGTTAATATTAGATAAAACATGAAATTTTAAGTGCACTGTAACTAGAAGAGGTTTAGCCACCAGCCCATCACCAAAAGTAAACTTGATCAATCCATCACCAAAAACAACAAAAATATAGTCAGTACAAAGATTTTTATGATGAGTGAAATCTTACTGAATAATCAGAATTTATTAACTGAATCAAATGAAATTGCTACAATTTAATTATTTTGATCCACAAGAATATTATTTCCACATGATTCTCCTTCATACACCACAGGATGAAGAATAAAGCAGAGACTATCATAAGCACCAAGTCACGAAAGTAAATGAAAAATATATTAACAAATGAAAGCATTATTTTATCTTAAAGAATTCCAAATTTTCTGCTGCTGGAATTGATGAAAAGTGATGAAAACCATTCTCATGTCACAAAGAGGCCTAATCATAGTCTACATAGAAAATATCTGTGTAATAGAAGAGTATATGCTGTTTCTTTCTCTAGAGAAAGTACACCAGATTGAAAATGACCAAATTACCTGGTAAGGGGTGATCAACATCAGAGTTATGCTCTCCACCAACAGTAACTTCAGTTTCTCCAAAGTCCCCAGTATTAGCAGGGGTCACTGGGATGAGGGTCCCATTTTCTTTTGTGTCTGGGTAGTGAGGGGTATAACCTTCCAGTGATGTAGTTGGGTCTTCAGGAAGATTTTCACCTCTTCTACCCCCTCTGGAGGGATGTCTATCTGTGTGGAGGTGGAATCAATGATAAACCCACATCTGTAATATCGCCTGTCTCCATGAACCTGTCTTCAGGATATGCAGTTGCTTAAAGCCTTTCCAGTAGTTATCCAAGAGCAAAAGCAAGAGACAGAGATGTTTGTCATGCTACAGAACAAAATTGGTATTTTCCAATGGACAACAGGTGAACATGGCTCAACAGAAGAGATGTTGGCAACCCTAATACCCAGAAGAAGCATGTTCATAGCATTTGCTTGTGCTACTAATGTAAGATTTACATCACCATGACTGAAACCTAGAAGTCAACTGAAGTACTTGATAACTGTGAGCTTTTTCTCAATTGGATTCACTTTTGATGAAGTGGAAGAAATTTACCACTGGACTTGAACAGTAAAATTATGTTCACAACTGGAATAGCAAATGGATGATTTTAAAGACTTGAGGTTGCTAATCTAATTATTCTTTCCTGGGCCAGATGGGCCCTGCTTCTTAGTCACCAGCATTGTCGCCTCATGGTCCAGAGGAAAATTGGCAGAGTAATATAATTAGTGGAAATAATATAGAGCTCTACAGTCAAAACTTTGCACCGATTGTAAATCTTATAGAAGCAATGCATTGTTTTGAACCAAATCACTATGTATAAGGTTTAAGCAATCTGACTTCTAAGACTAAACAGTATGCTTAATGTACAATGATATCTAAGAGATCTACAAAGCAGAGAAATCAAAGACCATCACCAGATGCACCTTTTGATAAAAAGAAAGAGGATCAACAAAAGCCAATGCAGGCACTTCCACCAAAGACACAGAAAGAGCACCAATAATATATTGGATTTTTCAAGAGCTGAAGCCAACTGGGTTCTATTATCCTTACTGCCAGATGTCAGAGAAGTTGTTGGATGGTCTTGATCTTCTTCTCCATGTGATGTAAAGAAGCTCTGAGAATCACTCTGCTCTGTTTCAATGAGGGATTAATTCAGTGTTAATTCAGAATCAAGATACAGATCCTCTGTTATGTGCTAATAGGGAGAATCTACCTATGCTATGTCACAGGGAAAAGGCACATGGTAGAAGGATGTCTGTACACAGCATTATCCTTTGATTGAAAGAAATATAAAAAATTCTATGTTGAAGCTCAGTCTCTTAGTATAAACAATAAAGGTAAGGTTGCAACATGGAGCCTGACCCCAAACTTTCCCCACCCCAGATCATATCCCATGGTACTATTGCTCCCAGGCACTCAGGCAAACCAGAGAATGCAGAGACATGTTTGATTTTCAGTGCTCCTATCAACAATCAGGAACATCTAACTATGGGTCCAAAAGTGGAACTGTACAGAAAACAGCACCAAGAATTATAACTATAAAAGAGAAAGAAGCCCATCCAGGATAATCTGTTCAAGGAACTAAAATCAAATTTGCACAGGGACATTAATAACTCCCTTCTAAAGATCATTATGTTCAAGTAAGTTTTACTCTATGACTACTCTTTTGATCTCATCTGTGCTTAGGAATTCTTGTCAATGCACCAAGGAAATGCTTACAGGGACCTCAGTGACCTGTATCCATTGCAGGTTGAACTATTGCCCAAATGTGAATCCTCTTTGACTCTTTTGAGTTCACCCCCTTATAAGAATGTTGCTGATCTCCAAGTTCCAGGTTCAAGTGTTCCATAAAGCACAAGAAGAAGTAATGTCTACCACCAAGTAAATACCCTATTTGCCAAATCCCAAATCCAACATCTGAGCAAAAGTCATAAGTCATAAAAATGGAAATACAAGTCTTTTGTTAGCAAGGGCCATTCACAGGCTTATCTATAGCTCTTCTGATGCTTAACATAGTGTAAGCTACACTGGTGACAATCAACACATTCTTCCTGATTTCTTCCCTTTGCCTAAAGGCTCATATAAAGGGCTATACTCATTCATTATTTGTAGCAAATAATGAGGTCCACTTAATTCTGGATTCCTTTCATATTCTGTAAAGAAAGTATGAATGACTTTAGGCCTATCACTGAAAACACAGTGAACATTAAGGATATTAGAAATTTAACATTCCCTCCGTGTTTAGTGAGAGATGTTAGCAAATATTCCTTTTTCATTCCAAGAAACACATCACCTTTGCCAAGTTTCAGCAGTGTTTTGCCCCTCCTTTTTTGGATGGGATTTCCATACTCTATGATTATCTGGCCCCCAAATGCCCTTTCACAACCAGGAAAGCAACTCTTCTTACACCTTAATTACAGGAAGGATGGAAATAAAAAAGAGATGACCAGTTAAAATACAAAAAATCCACTGTGATCTTTTGTATCATTGATGTGACCACTTAGAGAAGGAAAAGTAGGTTGAATGAAAGTTCTGCATCCCTTTAATTTTTTAACATAAAGTCATTGAGTCTGGAGGTGACAAAAATGAAGGTAAAAATCAGATATAAAGAACTCACAAGAAATACAGATAATGAAGGTATTTTAACAGCCAGTGCTAAACTGAGCCACACAGCATAGCATGCCCCATTCCACCACCAACTCAGCCGCCACCTTGCCCAAGTGAGCAAGAGCTGAAGCAGGAAGATAGGCTACTCAGGGGCTGAGTATCATTGTCCTTACGAGTCGTCACTGACAGAGGTCTTGTTCTGTCCAAATCGTCCACCAGATCTGTGACTGGCTCTGCAGTAGGCTGAACTGATGCACTATGACTGCTGTCCACATCTGAAGGGATTAAATCAGGGTTATTGCTTTATTTCCTAAGCCAATCCCTGAATGTCATTTAGTTCAATAGTTAGTTTTGCTTTCAAACATGGTAAGTGCAAAGAAAATACATTGATTAGTGTCTTTAGAATTGGAATAAAGTATTGTTACTTCAAAAGACAAGAAATAGCTTTCACCTAAGAACTTTTGAGTTATACAAAAGCTATAATTTTGTTTGTTTTTGCTGGGTCTAAAAGCATCACACATGAACATACAATGAGATGCCCAAAACTTGGAGAGACAGAAATCGAACGCATGTGTGGTTTTGTCCCCATCCACACGCATAGCCTTTCTTAGTGACTCCCACAATCTAACACATAGGAAAAAGATGAAGTGCATTGCTCAGGCATCATTCTGTGACTTCCTGCTTACCGGGAAATGTCACTTTTATAGTGGCCTCCTGCTTTCATTTAGTCTATTTTTCTCTACAAAGCAAGCACGCAGATAAAGACATAAAATCATCACATTATGTTATCGAGGCAGAGACCACAGGGAGCTCTCAGGGGGAAGACATAAGAGGCAGTTAAGCGTCACCCAGTCATGTCACCTCTCAACACTAGGATGAAATCACTTGGGAATCTACTGTGCACGAAATGTCGAATGGTGCAGAAACTGTACAGAGGTCCTTAGAAGTGTCACTTCTAGTGATCATCCTAGATGTATTCTGTTGATAATAAGAAATCCTATGTGAAATGGAGGCCAAAGACCTCATGAACATCATCAAATTGCTGGCTGTTCAATTTGATCAGTTCACTCACACTACTGCCTCTGCAGAGATTTAACCAATTCCAAATGACTGCACTGCAGCCTTTAGGAGCTAAAAGGAAAGACACTCAAGATCCTTGTAGGACAAAAATGTGCAGGTGGCCCTGCTCTCCCAGATATCAAAAAGGAGGAAAGGTCCCTCATCCAAATGAAAATTTCAAATGGGGAATCTAGAAAGTGCTGCCTACTGATGGGCTTCAGTCACTCTGGTTCACCTTCCTTTTGATGAGGAGAATCTAGCAAGATACATCACATATCCCTAGGGTAGAAGTCAATTGTTTTATCTTTGACACATTTATCCACATAGTGGAGTCTCCTCACCCAGTATAGAGATTTAATATCGATACCGAAGATCTTTATCTGGCTTAACATTCCACCATGGATGTTGTCAGAATCTGCAGAATCTATCTGTATAAAAAATGTGTGTTGGGTTTGCATGTGGTACTTTAATAACTCAACATAGTAGCCCCATTTAAACTTCACTTCACTTAGGACAAATGGGTCCATCCTTGCTAACATATTTATGCTTTGTCTTTTTTTTTTTTTTTTTTTTTTTTTTTTTTTTTTTTTTTTTTTTTTTTTTTCTTTTATGGCCCTCACATGAGTCTCCTTTATGGAATTTTTTTCTCTCACTTTCTCTGATTACTCAGGTTGTTTCACTTTATAAAAATCAGATCTAATCCATCTTTCTCTAATGCTCTTTGGAGGCTATGGGCTCCTTTGAAATTCTTTTAAGAAATTTTTTTTTTTAATTTTTTGTATTTAGTACAGAGTCTACAGGGTGTACAGGTTCTCACTGCATAGATCAGACTCATGGTGATCCTCCTGTTTACAGCTTCCCAAGTGCTGGAATTATAGGTGTGTGCCACTAGGCCTGGTTGCAGTTGCCAGCTCAGCGCACCCTGGAGGTGGGACCAGCACAGCAGCCCCAGAGATTGAACTCTGAGTAAAGCAGGCACTTTAATCTGCTGAGTTATTTGGCCAGCCCTAAATTTTTTTTTTAAAAAGAGACTAAAAGGTAGTTCAAAAATATTAGAAATGATACCGAATTTAGCTAACAAAATAATAGGAATTCATTAATACTTGTTACATTGCATTACTGTTGTCTTCAAATTAGTTGTTCAGATTACCAGATATAAACATGAAAATCTGGCCCAAAAAATTGGTTAAAAAATGTAAAATAAGAAAAAAACAATTAAGAACTAACTGCTCCTTTCAATAGACCAGTAAAAACTCAACTGTACAATTATCCAAAATTTAATGTTTACTGTTAGCAACATTCACTTCACATGTATTACTTGTTGTCTCACATTGTTGGATCTATTTTGCTTCTAATTCTTTTTGCTAGCTAAATGTTAAAGCTCTTAAGGAGAAATCACCATGAATGATACAACCCCTTTTTTCTATAATGCTTTGTGCATTAGCAGGCTTTTAATTTTGATTGTAATTCAAGGGATATTTAGATTACTAATACTTGGGCAAGAAATGCAGTGCTCTAAAGAAATAAATCTATAAAAATTGTTGGATTCGTTTTAGAGACAACTTTGAACTTAATTAACAGCAACAGGCATTCCATTGTGCTTAGAATACATTTTAATGAAGTTTATATGATACGTATGTTTGGGAATTTATATCCAGCTAACATATTTTATTCCATGACTGCAAATTCACACCCAACTTTGGTAATTTTTGATTTATATCTCTTTGGAATGTTACATTTCTGTGATCAGGGCAGCCTGTTTGAAAAAGAATAAGAAGCCCGTCACAAAGAAAGACTCCTCTACTTGTTTGGTATCTATACGACAGGCACCACGTGTGATTAGCGCTTGAACATTCTCTCCAAAAAGCTGTGATTTGACCCAATAAAGAAAAAAATTCTTTATGAAATTAAAAATTGATCAAACAAACTTACAATATTTCACCCTGGCAGAACTACCGCTAGTGTTTTTCTTTCTCTTAGAAATTCTCATGAAAAAATGTAAGAGAAGAATACTTAAGAAAAAAAGAATTTTAGCTCTGATAAAAATTGTCCTCTATTAAATTTAAAAACATTCATTGAGGGCCAACAGTAACACACTGGGTGCTATGTTATATCTAAATATGGCAAGGATAAATAATGAAGTTTTCCAAGTCTTTTAGTTATCTGTTTAGAATAACTACACACCAGTTCTTTAACCTCTTAGATTTCTCTATAAAGGCAAATATCTTTGAGTCTGTAGTACAAATAGCAGCTTAATCTATCACTTTATTTAACAACCTTGCAATACAAGTAAGTAGAAAAGAAATCTTAAGAGTATCCCTTCCTTAGTGAAAATGGCTTCTATACTTTGAAGCTTAGGAATAAGTATTCTTTTATCCACCCATGAAAAGCGGTATGCAGTTGCACATGAAAGCCTGGACTTCACTTTCAGTCCAGGCTTTCATATACAGTTGCTTACCACTCTGTTATGGGTTGTATCTAAATGTCTCATCAAAGCTTTAGGGGGGGGCTTCTTGGAGCTGGCTGGATCTAGGGAATGTGACACTAGGATCTGGGGTGTATAGTACTAAATTAGTCAACTGATTGGAACTGGCATAGTTCTGGGTGTGGATAATGGAAGGCCCACCCTGGCTGTAGGTGGAGCTACCTTAAAGCCTTGTAACCCGGATGGCACAAAAGGAAAAGGAAGCTGCTTGTTCCATGCTGCCTGCCCTGCCAGGGACTGTTTCTGCTCTGTGACATCCCTCTGCCATGCTGCCAGCCCTTGGAACCAGCTGACTATGGACTAAAACCTCTACAAGCTGTGAGCTAAATAAGCCTATCCTCTTTTAACTTGCAGGAGCTGTAGATTTTGTCCCAGCAACAAGAAAAATAATTAAGACACAATCCTATGGGGGCAATTACTTTTAAAGATACTTCAACATTTAGGAAAGTAAATTGGTCTAAAACCAAGGCCATATTTCTGGGAACAAATCAGTGCATGCTAAAAACATAGTACATAAGAAAGCTCAGAGACTATTACCCATCATTTTTTCTGTCTGATGACCTCTTCCCATTGGATGTGAGATTGGGTCCAAGAACTCAGTCCAGGAAACGTCCTCTTGACTCCGTGTTGTCACTCTTTGACTTGGATGGCTGTTGGGAGCTGAGACTGTTGTGACCATGCAGTTCAAACATTTGTCAAAGTGAAAATTTACATTTGGGATACACTGATACGTTCTATTCTTTGGACAAGACAATGAAACTATCTTTCTTGTATGGAGCTACATGAATGCAGGGCATTTTAGGAGATGTAGTTCATCCATGCTAATTTTCTTGGCTGTCAGCCTGTGCACCGAGGACACAAAACATTCACAATTTCTGCAGTGAGCAGAAGATGAGTTACAGGCATCAAAGAAAGACGAGGAAGTTGTTCTCAACCCATGCTGCCGCAGTCCCTGAAGAACGAAGTGCAGAAGCCCAAGAACATGATGTCACCATAGGACAACCGTCTCCCTGTACAATGCACAAGGATCCAGAGAAACAGGCAGGCAACCCCTCCTCCAGTCATAAATAGGAAAGCAAACACCATCCACCACAAAAACCACGAAATTTGTTAGAAGCATCACCTTCTAACAGTGAGATTTATGGATTAAGAATGTAGCTCATGGCCTTTGCTTCATTCTGTGCCAATAAAGAAGTAGAGGTAGGAGAAATTATAGCACTATCACCCAGCAACAACCACACCACATAGCTATTCACCGAATCTATTGCTTTACCAAGGATTCATTCAGAAGTCGCCATGCACTAGAAAGATACAATGCACTATGCCCTATAATATGCACAGAAGCATGGAGTAGTTCCCACTAATATCAAGGAAGAATGTGAGATCCAATGCTTAGGTCACTCAGACAAAAGCATCATGCATAGGAGCCTACAGAGCCAAGATATTCACACCACTTAGAAAGGATGACAAGACTTGCATCCCATTTCCCCAATCTTACAATTCAACAAAACAGCAGGTGACTCATTTGTAAATCTGAGAAAAAACCATTATATCTTCAAGGAGAAATTACCAAGCAGATATGAACAAAGGGCCAAATGACAACAGGGGTCGGTTTTCTCATCATATCTGCATTCACTTCATTAAACACTAGGGTTCTGACAAAATTCTTTCTCATGAGCCCAGTGATTCCCCAGGACCACATTGCAAAGGTGGACACACACTGGACAGTGGGTTCCTTTGCAAAACAGAATTGCATATGTTATAAGATCAGGGCCTCTGTTACGATCTCAGGAGGGGACACCCAAAAGTAGATGTGGAAGTGACAAACTTGAGTGTATAGTATGTACGTGCTTTTATGTTCATTCCATTCAGGGAATTTATTAGTAGTATTTAAGATTTGGCTTCATGTTCACTGTAACATGATTTACTAAGAGACCTCACATCTTGTGACAATTCTTTCAGTGTCCCTGAGTTCAGTGTCCCACATTTAGCTCAAAAGGAAGGCTCTGCCCGTATTTACTGATGAACCCATCCATTACCAGTTGTCCCTGCTGTTGAATCAAAGTCTTCTCTTGGTGTTTGGGGATATTCCCCATGCCATCCATTCTCAAACCACTGCTCTTTCTGGGTAGCTGCTGTTTCCTCTGTTGTGCTACTAGGAGCTGCCCAGGCTGTGAGAAGAACATCAATCATGAGCTACAATTATCCCAACTTCCTCCCCAACAACTCTTACCTTTCTAGTTTACAGGCACAGATAGGTGGTGCGAGAAGAAAAGGAATATAGCAAAGAAATGGGTCATTGAGACTCTCAGAGGGTTATTGAAAACTGAATAGATTAATCCTTTAATTTTTTGATGAGAAAACAAGGGCCTAAAGAAACTTTGATTTCCTCATAATCATGTCTACAGACTGGACACAAAGTTAGGAGTAGGCTATAGTATATGAATGTCCAGTATGATTCTTTTACTATAATCTAGGACCTCACATATCCTTTGAGAAAGAACTGTGTTCAAATAATCTTGACTCCAGTGATAATGGAGGAGGAAATGTATTTTAACCATCTTATGGCAATGTCGGCATAGGAGGAGAGCTTCTCCCATGAATTCCTCAAATGGGTCACATAATAATCACAAACATTTGGCTTAAACGTGTGTTCATCTTTTTAAAAAGAAACAAAATAAATGGGATAAATTCCATCAGGATGATCTCAGGAACAGTCATAAAACCTCTGACATTTTTATCAATAGCAACTAATAGCGAGTTTCTAGTTCATTTAGAAATGAATGCCTATGAGTCTGCCAAAGGAAATTATTTTATGTAGCTGGTAATATTGGTTGTATCTCATTATCTTAGGAAAGGATACAGGTGATTTGATGACAATGAATATATATATTTTTTAAATAAAACTTATTGTCCTTATTTTGCCTTTGCATTGACCAAAGCATTCCTGGGGCTAACTGGTTATCAAAGGGGAGAAAAATGTCAGAATTTTCATTTTAACTTCCCACTGACAAAATCAATTCCTTGTGACAAACAATGATGCTTGAACAAGCCAGAACATAATTACAGAAGAGGAAAAATTGATTCAAACATAGACTTGCATAGTAATCAAAGCTTAAAGGAAGAAAACAAGATGTCCACATGCAAATACATACATGTAACTACACACTTTCAGTCACTACTGTTATAAACACAGTGACCCTTTCAGTACTCAGGAACTAACTCTTATTTTCAGTGCAGGTGGTAATAGGTTAGCAAACTATAAGATTTCCATTACAGAATATGGAAATAGACTCTCTTTTAAAAGTTGTAAAGTCCCCTTAATAAAAGCTTGTCCAAATCCCTTTAAATTTTTGTAAGCATTATTAATGCCTTCTCTTTATCAAGCTCTGTTATATTTGGTTTCTGAAGTATTCTCTATTAGTGATGCCCCCACACTACTTCTTTTAACACTGAGTTCATTAATTCCAAGCCTCTTAAGTACCTTTGCTTAGTTACCGCCTTTGAGAATAATTTCTGAAATACACAGAACTCTAAGATGACTGGTACTAAATCTTGTTGCATATATATTTCTGCCCTCTCTATTCTTCATTATTAACTTATCCTACCATCTTTCTGCATTTATCAAATCTACTTGAAGTAATTAAGGTTGGTTGGGCACGGTTGGTACAATGCTTGGGACTTATTCACTTGTGTCTTGAACCTTTCTACAGTTGTCTGAAAACATTCCTAAAACCACAGATTCCAAACTCCTTTGGCTTCCAAGTAGCTGTTTCTTACTTTCTTTTTAGGAGTATTCAAGGCTATGAGAGTGGCAGCTGAACTATAGTTTTAAAACTGCTATAAGCTATTTTTCAAATAAAAGCTTACTTTATTCCCAAAAAGACTGGCATGTCTCAGAGGTGCAAATCTGAAAGAATATATACTTTGTACTTTTTCTTGGTTTTGTTTTTCTGTCATCACTCAAATTCAATGGTGAGATCTGAAATTGTTTTAGATGAGATGTTTGTATATAAGTAGAAATAATAGTAGTAGTAGTAGTAATAATAATAATAATAATAATAATATCAAAGCCTTTCTCAAATGATCCTGGGTTTGAAAACAGAAAAAAAAAATCAGCTGTAAATTCAGTTATAGACAACATCATCTACTGACTCTGCTTCAAGAATATAAAGGATAAAATTCTACAACAGACTGAAGAAAAGAAGATGAAACTCAAACTGGATTTCTCATAGATTTTGAGAGACGCTAAGGATTTCACTTCCACTTAATAAACTTTCCTTCCATGTCCCACTCCCAGGAACCCAAAGGGCATGTTTTCCTCCACATGTTTCTATAAACACACACATACAAATCGCTCAAAAGAACCTCTATCCCTCTGGAATACAAACACTATAACTCAGACCTAATTTGTCAACATTTTGCCCTTTCAGGTAACATGACAAGTTAGCCTTTTTCTTCCGGTTCCTAAAACCTTATGTGCTAATTAATTTGTCTTCTCAAGCTCTACAAATAATAGAAATGACTTAGGGAGACAGAAGATGCATCCAGTGTCTAAACAATGTCTCCCTTGGTCCCTAAATGCCTTTACTGACTCGTGTAAATGACTGTGGACTGCCATGCTTCTTACTTGTGCTTGGAGGATGTGGGATCTCCTCTTCATCCTGATGTCCATCATGTATGAGAGGAGGCTGTTCATCCTGGGTCCAGTTTTCTCCATGAACACTGGTGCCATTTCTGTCTACATCTGTTGTGACGATGGTGAAATAGACTGTGACTTTCCTCAACCAACTAGCATGCTCTAAACCTAAACACTATCTCTGAGCCCTATTCAGAAGAAATTCAAGTGAATTTACTACACTGTCCTGAGAGAAAATGAACAGGCATGAAATTTATCCATTGATTACTTATTATTCCACCATAGCCAATTTGTCAGACAGTACCACAAACCATTCTGATCCTTTCATTTTTATAAGAAAGCAAAATAAAATAGCTTGTACCCAGATGGTATTATTTATTAAGTGATTCCTTAGTAAAATTGAATATTTTCATGAAAAGTTCACTAAGAATTTATGATGAGATATTAAATAAATTTCCCATTGCATCCCGGTGATTGACCTTTGCAGCACCATAGGCTTTGAAGGAGAAAGTCTTTAACTGAATGTGCATAAGTCATTACCAGTCATCCTTGTGGTTGTCTGAAGCAGTGCTTCTGTGTTGGAGTGGCTTGGCTTCCATTGGTTCCAATCCTGGTACTGTTTTGTGTGATCAGAAACTTGTGGAGAGGTTGAAACTGTGATAATGATGATTGAAGCAATTAGGAACATGTTATTTGTGAGCCTTCTTCATTGGTTTTGTGCATATCTCCTTCTGTTGTCTGTACGACTCATCTATACGAGCTTGTATAGATGGCTGTGTGGAAATGACGGAAGCAGAGCGCGACTTCTGCTCGTGGTCAAGCAGCATCTCAATGTCCTTTACATTTGGTCACAGAGTACCATGGCGCTCAGAACATGAGATCTTCTGGAACAGGCAGTCAAAGAAGCTGGGGCAGCAGGAGTAACAGCTTTGAAAATATCAGCCCTCCACCAAGGATAACAAAAGACACCAGCATTTTGTTGGTCCATGCAGACTAGAGTGGCCTTCTGCACTTGAAAGTTCAAGGAACTGGAACCACTAGCAAGAACTCTACCTGTAGGTCCTTCGGCTAAAGAGGTTAATGACTGAAAGTTATGCCACAATAATCACTACTCATTAGTAATTTTACTAGAGACAGAACCATCCCGGGCAGCCAGAGCTCTCCTCTAGATGGTTCTAAGAAAGAATATCTACCTAGAACTGCCATATGGCTTAGTGATATATTTCTGAATATTTGTCAAACATCTACAGTATTTTTTTCAAATATAAAACATATTAAGAGAAGCCATTCACAGCCAAGCAAAGAAATACCAGATGCAAACATTCAGGAGAAAAAGGCCAGGGGTAACCAACCACCATCAGAATACCACAGCAAAAACAAAAGAAGTATACTTCCACCTGATATTGTCACCCATGTACTATGGCTAGAATAGCAGATGCAAATAACAGAAGGATCATGACAAAATCAGAGCCTATGCCTTATCTGAAAAGTTACTTGCAAAAAGTTACTTACTAGTAAATCAGATCTAGAATCATTGACCACATTCTGAAGAAGCATAACATTATGGGAAATACACCACTGAGACAAAAATAAAACAAGACCAAAAGGAAACAAAAACCCACTGTACAGGGCGCTGGGGATATAGCTCAGAGTTACAACACCTGCCTAGCAGGTGTGAGTTGCTGAGCTTGATTTCTGGCCCCCCCAATATATATATATATATATATATATATTTTTTTTTTTTTTTTTAAATGCTGAATTTCTCCCTAGAGTCTGGCCATGTGGCTTATTTTCAGGTTGACCTTTTGAGTCACCACCCAAGGGAGCTGAGTTTCTCAACTTGCAAGGCCTCGTCTTTACTGATGGGTTCCCTTCACCACACCCGAGAATGTAGTCCAGCTCCAATAGTTTGGCTCATTCCTTTTCATTCTGAAGTTATGAGAAACAGTATAGACTAAGTTCCACAGAGGTGTTCAGCCTAAAGAACACATCACTTAAAAGTTCGCTTATAAATAATGAAGTGTATTTGGAGTGTGTTCTTATACCTTGGCTGATGTTCATTTGGGGATTAAACTCTCAGGTTTCCATGAGATACAACAAGGAAGTTGATACAACTTCCTTGATCTGAGAGCTCACATAGTACCCCAAGTGCTTTTCGCTAAGGAAAAGCAGAGCTGCAATACAGTCAGGCTCATGATTGTCCTCTTTATCTAGCAAAATCTGAGGTCACCAAACATATGTGTAGGAAACACAGTCATTTGTGTTAGACCCATTCTTGTACTTTTAAGCTTCTCAAAGAGTATTTTCAGTTTAATTTCTGACTCTTTGTTCTCACAGATTTGTAGTGACACTATCCTGCAGTGTTTTTGTTATTTGCTTCTTGCAATCAGCATTGGCTTGTTACAGTTGGTCTGACACTCACCCTTCCTTTCAGTACATTTCTGTTATCTTGGTACCCAGCACGTTTGTTAAAACTCTGAGCTTGTCCCTTTGACTAGAATGGGGTTTAACTAACTGAGACAGTTCTTGAAGTCCAGCTGTCACCTTCTGAGCCTTTCATGAACCTTCTTAGTCCTAGAAACTTAGGATCATCTACAACTTTTAATTAATCACATTCTCCAATTTATTGCTTCAATAGTTCCTTACGGCAAAAATTCTGGATATTTTTCACTTTTGTGCATGGAGCACCTAACATAGCAGGTACAGAATGAATATTTGTTATACTGTTTGGCTATATGTTCTCTAAAGAAAAGAACCTACAATAACTGACCTCATTGACAAAAACCCTAGAAATACCATAAAGCACTTAAAGTTTTGTAAGATAATTTCCCCACTTCTCCTTCAAGTATGTTTTGCTTTTTATTTAAAAGCACCTTGTTTCTTCCTTTACTGTCTCATCAAGGTCTATCCAACTAAGGCATAATTTTTCACATTAACTCTTAAGAAAGTATTAGGTACTACTTAATCAGTATGCCTTGCACACAGGGTTCTATTGTAATTGATTATTCTTACTGGTACTGGAGATAAAATCTTCATCATCATCAATGCCTGATCCAGAAAAACTGAGGTGTTTGTCTCTGTCCTCTTCATTTTCTTCACTGGGCTCCCAGCCTGTGGACATGGTATTTGAATCCACACCTGTTGTATTGACTCACATTAGTAGCTGAGCTGGTTACCAATGAACCCACTTGTCAAAGGAAGATAGGCATATGGAGGATATTACAGCCCCAAAGATTTTTAAGAAGAAAGTGAAAGAGTTGAGTTATATATTCCAGTTTCATGGGTCCTTAACTCTGAAATTAGTTAAACAACTGGCCATGATCTTCAGGATTGAACGTTCTTTTTTTAAAGAAGCCAAAGGAATAAACACGAACATAACCCAGCCATACAAACAAAACAAAGCCAATGGAAACTTGCTCATGCTTTTGTATGTATTTCATATTAACTTATTAAGCATATCCTGTTAAACCCAGGATAACAAGAATGGAAAAGTCTTATATGTAAGGCTATATGTCCTTACTATTTGCTTAGTAAGGACACTTTCAGAAAGAAAAAAGTTATGTATTGCCCCATGTCAATCACTTTTGCAGTCCTAGCCAGGTATGGGTTGTGAATTCCTGTAATCGCTGTGCTTGGGAGGCTGAGGTAGGAGAATTGTTGTGAATTCAAGGCCAGCCTGGACTATATAGTGAATTCAAGGCACGGCTATATTACATATCGAGATCTTGTTTATTTAAAAAAAAAACTGCTGAAGTTTCATCCGTAGTTTGCTAATTCGTTGTTTAAACTTTGCATAAGATCACTATGGCTCTAAATCCAAGTGGAAGGAATGCTGTAACTTCCAATGATACTTTTATATACAGAAAGCAAAACCAAAAGCTATTCAACCAGAGAAAATATTCCTAGTATTTATTAGTCAACCAAAAGTGTTAATGAAAGTGGACTAGTGCAGATCCTAAGAATTCTCATTGTTTTCTTTTGAATGCAATCATACTAAATGGCATGGAAACTGTCTCTTCTCAGTGGTTATTGCACAAAGTATCTCATTACCAAAAAGGCATTTCCTACTTTTTGGATGAGGTTCAGGTTATCTTACAGGCTGGCCCTTTGTTTTCATACTATTAGTGCCCAAGAATAATTACAGCAATGGGGAGTGTCTGTATTTCATTGGTTCTAGTTATGGTATTTTATTTTCTCATCAGAAAGTCAAGCTTTTATCATTTTATAATTTAAGAATGTGTGAAACCACTCTGGAAAGTTGAAGATTTGCTTCATTATCTACACCTGGTCCCTTTTCCCAGTTGCTGTAGTATCTTCCTGGGCTCTCTTAATCCCACGGCACAGAAAGGTAAAAACTGCATATTAGCACCAAAATATTAAACCTACAGATCTCAGAGCCCATGGTCCTTCTTAAATCATCACAAACATTTGTGAGATAGGGATGGACATTAGACTCTAGCAGTGTTCCGTAGGTTACTGAGAATTGTTAAAGACTATCAGAAAACATATAAGGTGCCCATAGCTCATTACCAGCTGTTTCTGATGTGATGTGAAGATGATTCTTGGGCACTGATGGTTGAAACAACCATGAAAACCAGTCCTGGGTTTCTTGCCTCTTGGTTGCGGTTTTGAGAGTTGCACTGCTCATGTGCATCAAAGCTGTTGTGACCATGATTGAATTGATCATTGAAAGGTTAATTAACAGTTCCTAAGAAATAGCATCACATATGCTTTCACTCTTTTACTACTTAGGGGAATCATCTATACGCAACATTTGGTGGAGGACAGGAGAGAAGGCAAAGAAGTTCTATTTATTAGAGAGGCCCAGTCTTGAGTTCATAAAATGTCAGAGATGGAAGGACCAAAAATATCACCTGGCTCATGCTCCTCATTTCAAAAGATGGAGAAACAAAACAAAACAAAGCTATGCCGTATAGAGCTTCTAATTCTTCCAAAATCTGAAAGGTGATCAGCCACGAGAGGCCTCAAGCACAGCATGAGAACTATCTTTAAATTTGGAAAGTCTCTAATGTAAAAAAAAGGAAGGAGGTTTTTATTTTTCCCTCAACTCCCAGGAAGCCCAATGAGTTCCTATTCTGAACATTTTTAGGAAGATGGAAGCTCTTTCCAATATTAGATTATAAAAAGCAATAATCTGAATTATCCACCAATGACCTTCTTCATAGAGTGTTATGTTTCCCACTAGCAGCAAGGTCATTTGGCAGGAAAGTTGCATAAGAGATTAAATGATTAGAAGCACTGACTGAATTGGTCCATGTAAGATCCACTCCATATCTGAGCATTTATGACTCTAAAATTCAGCTGTGTAGAATCCCAGCCCCTTGATCTTCTATACAGTGTATCTTGGCCAACCAATATCATTCTCTGAGAATTCAGGATATGATATTTTTGCTAGCAATCACAGACCCATGATCCCAGAAATCCCAAACACAAGGCGGAATGACACAAGTAGTCCACTGAAGAAGATGCCTTCCAAGTTTCCCCGCTTAGACTCCAAATCCTCCAACACGCTTGCCCAGAGAGACAGGCAGAGATGAAATGATCCCATAATCCCACAGATAAGATCAGAAGCAAGAGTCTTGACTTGAAAAGTCTGCCATTTTTTGCTGCAATAATATGCACTAGGAGAATATTAGGTAATAAAAGATTTTTTTAAAAACTGAGAACAAGTTCAGACAGATACTGAAACCATCAACCATCATTAAATCCCCACATACAAGACGAAGGTAGTTTTTTTCTTAGTTATCATGAAAGGCAAGAAGAAACATGGCCAGTAAAGCTTTTCTTTCACATTATTTGTTCAATGAAGAGAAATACTGTAAACACTTAAAATAGCATTTCCTTTATTCTAAAGTCTCTCTCCTCCCACCTCTGCCACAGCATGATCTTAATTATGCCTCACTATGGCAACCACAACATAACATCATTCCTTACATAATTATTTGTAGAAGTGAAGGATAACCAATGTCTTCTAAGATAAACAAATTTACAAGACCATTTTCTATATTTATTCATCCTGTTCTGCAGAAAGAGTGATTAGTTATTTTGAAATATGGCCACATCCTCCATCAGCACAATTTAAAAAATGCTTGGAATCGCCCATTGTCAGAGATTGAATCTTCCTCTTCCCATTTGCCAAGGCTCCCAGATCAAAGTACTTTTCAGGAATTTAGAGACAACAGTCAAATGTCCAAGAGCTTCTTACTGACCTAGATGCTGATGTAAAGCAAGCAACAGGCCGTTTTTTTATAGTGTTTTGTGACAAAGCCTAGAAGTGTCCAAATATTCATTCAAGGTTTAAACTTTCTGTCTGTAAATTAGCATTCCTTCTTTTATTACTGACCATATAATTAAGTCAACAGAAAGCAGGTGTGCTCATCTGCTAACAAGATTTCTTTCTAGAAAGAAATCTTTCTAGATGTCGTGAATTAATCTGGTCTAAAAACAAATAATACTGACTCTATGTAACCACTGCCAAAAAAAGAAAAGAAATTGGGTCAATTAGGAGCATTCAGGCACATCCCCAGGTCTATATGCATCTGCAATAAACAGAATAGTACTGAACAATATACTCTTATTGGGTGCTGAAAGAGCAGCATTGGGAAACTCTGGTGTAATAATGGATCTTTTCCTTTAACACTAAACGACCTGGCATTCAGGACACCTGATAAGCAAAGACATAACAGTTTTCCTGTTGTGGCTGTTGCTGTAAGATCCTGAGTCTGAGGCTGCGAAATACCAAACCTGGACCATATCCAATTACTTTGCTCCTGAGCTGCTGCATGGCTGTTTGCAATTATGAAAATATCATTTAGTGAAGTTCCCCTTAACATCTATTTTCCATTCAGTCTATAAACGATAGCTATGTGTATAATAAAGATTCAAAATGATAAATGAAGGGCTATTTTCATCTTTACAGCTTCCTCACATCTCAAGTATTTTAGGACAGTGACACCCAATTTGTATAGGTATCAATCCAATGATTCTCCGGCTTCAAACTGAATCCCCAGAATTGAGGATCACAGCAAAATCAAGCAGCAACTTAATACGATGAGCAAGACCTTGGCCAAAGGCAGTGCTCAAAATGTTAAAATGAGTAAAAACTTTCTCAAGGATCCATCCACTACTTTGTCACATTTCAGTCAAATTTGTATTTGCTTCCAAATCATGAAACTGCTCAAGTTAAAGAAATGTTGAACTCTTCAAATTAGAGAAAGATCTGTTCTAACAGGTCAAAATTAAAAAAAAAAAAAAAAATCTCTCCTTCAAATCTGTTGGAGAGAATGTTTCCCTACAGAAGCAAAATGGCAAAAAAAAAAAAAAAAAAAAAAAAAAAAAATCATTAGGATAAGTATTTGACCAAACTAGAATGTTAACAAAAAACATGTAAAATCACATACTCCTTTGAAAATCTTCTTGAAGACAGGACCCTATGGAAGAACACTCTCAAAGTCTTGCATATTATTTCAGGTGATTCTAGACTACTTAGTAGACTCTACTGAAAATCCATGAAGCAGAGTTAAAAATTATACATACCACATGCTAACAACAGGCACTATGCAATATTTCATTCTAAAAGAATACCTTAGTTCAGTGAGAGAACAGAGAGCTAGGAGCCCATTTTTCTCATGATGCCCGTAGTAAGCCTGCATATTGCCTGGGCTGTCCACAGACACTTTGTTCTCATTTTAGAAACTTTGTTAAAGAAGCAGAGTCTCACACACACTCACCTTGTGGTATACAGGGAAAGGGGAAAGCACAAGAAATAAGCATTTATGAGCAAGATAGAAATAGGCATTGCCTCTGTCTTCCTGCATGAGAGGGAAGAATTAAAAAAACAAAAAAAAACAAAAAAAAAAAAAAAAGCTGTGGCTTAGCCAGCAGCTTCCAATTTGTTCCATCCGACTAAGCCATACCAGACCCTCCTCCTCCAAAAATTATGAGTTTGACACCCAGAAGACAAGGAAATATAGCTTTCCAAGGCAGGAGTCTGCTTCCTGAATTAGTTTATATTTCTTTTTTTCTCTCTCTCTCTCTTCAGCGTTCCAGATCACTAATAAGAAGGGGCTGGTTACTGCCTCCAAGAAAGTTCTTCCAAAAATAATGTTTACAATCAACAGCCTGCAGGATATCCAAAGCTAAGCAGAGATTAGTTCTCACAGCTCTCTCTATGGCCACCCATGAGGGACACTTACAAAAGGAATGACTGTCAAGCCAGATCCCAGCTTCTTCCCTGCATTCTGCCAGCCCTGCTCTTGACCTCTACCCCATTGCATGCATTAGGGAGGATTTGCAGTCACTCCCTCTCATTCTGTCCCAGTTCTCAGTCCCACAGTGATAAGGTTTGGGAATCTCCTTATGAGTCTACTCTAAGTATGTATTAAGCTGAGAGTTTCCACCTGAGTTTACTGTTGTTGTTTTCTTTACTGTTGATGCTCTTTTCTGCATGAATTAATCCACTTGGAGCTGCCCTTGGCCTTATTGAATCCTCAAGCACTTCAATTATTCTTGAGTCAGCCTGATTCAAATTAAGTCTCTTTCATGGGTAACTCTATTAAAAAGAAACTTAGTTAATTGTTCTCTGTAAGGGGGAAAGAAAAATGCTTTGCTCAAATCAAATCCTGAGCTATATTTTAGTCAAGTCTCACTCACTCCTTTTCTTTGATTTCTGAACTAGGTAGGATGTCTCATTTGTGAAGATAATCCCACACACCAGTAACTACTAGAGCAATGTTTGACATAGAAAAGACAAAACTATCAGCTGAAAACCCTTATTTGTCCTCTCTTTAATGTTTCTCTCTTAATCTCTCTCTCCCTCCCTCCCCCTCTCTCTCCTCCCTCTCTGTCTTTGATTCATTGCTTATTAGGCTATTTGCAGCATGAATGTTAATTTCATCTAATCCCTACAAGACGTATTTTGATAGGACTTTCTTCTTTGGTGGGAAATAAGACCTTAGGTTCTACCTGTTCTGCTTCCTGATTAATTACTGTTTTCCAACATCTGACATGACTGTGAACTCTAACGACAAGCATCTTCAACACGGTTAGGATTAAAAAAGGCAAGCAGACCGTGGATGGTAGCAGTGATCTGTAATATTAGCACTTTGAGATGCTGAGGCAGGAGGAGTACAAGTTTGAGCCCACCCTGGGCAACAAGGTGACTTTGAGCAACCTTGTCTCAATAAAAAACAGGCTGGGATTGGAACTTAGTGCAAAGACCCCAGTTTCAATACTCAGCGCAAAAACAACAACAATAACATAAAAAAGTGGCAGCCTATGGAACATCGAGCAGCAACAGCACTGCCTGCTTTACTGGCACAAACCTCTCCCCAGGTGTCGCCAGCTCCAGAGAGCCACGGCTTGGGAAGCATGGGCAGCTGGAGCTGATCTGCTGTTTGAAATGCTTCAAGGAACTTCTCAGGAAAGATCAGAGCCCACGCCTATTGATATCCACCCCTTGGAGAGCTGCTGACACATTTAAGACACTGTGGGTCGAGTCACCTCCGATTCAGAGACCTCTGGCAGTTTCCATGGTTTCTAAGTGACAAGTGAAAAGAAAGGATCCCACCTTAAATATTCACAAACCAGTCAGTGTGTGCCGAGCTGTCTGGTGGCCAGAGTCCCACTCCTCAAGAGCCAAAGCTGGAGAAAAGGAAAATCCACACTCTACTAGGAAACCCCCTCAGATGCCCTGTTTGGGTTTCAGCAATCCTCCACAGGAAGAGTACAGCCAATGCAGAAGCCTGTTTTCAAATAAGTCATAGAGAAAAGGGAAGCAAAGAAGGAGGTGAGAGGAGAGGCAAGCACTCTCCATTTCTGATGAAACTACAGCCCAGACCCCAAACTCAAAGCCAACTAACACAGCATTCATATAACTCCACTCTTGCAGTTTCCACATGGCAGATATGCATGGAGGACCTTGCCCAGCAGACTGGAGTATAGGACTTTGAAAGGATTATATCTGAGGATAGATCTGATCAGAAAATGCCTCTAAAACAAAGGAATTGTTTAGTAAATCATCATTGATGAATATGACTAAATATTATGCAATCAATAACTTCAGCATAAAACTAAAGCATTAAAAAAAAAAAAAAAAAACCAGAAAGCTAGGTAGAAAAAGAGGCCTGTAGGAATCCAAAATCAGTGTTACCCATTGTGGAAGAAAGAAAGAAATAAGCAAAAGTAGAAACTTCTTGCATCAGTTTGAGATGTTCCCATGTCTCAGGTCTGAGAGAATAAAGGGAGACAGGCTCTTTCAAAAGCAAATAAGCAAACAAAAACCATAAACCGACCTATACAATGACGTATCTTACCCCAGTGTGAGAAACTAGAGTTGTAGATGGAGGACAAAATTGTAGGAAACACTAGTCAATGCACACTAAACAATGACAAGCACAGTAGCCACCTCCCCGAATGAAATCGCTTATATCTAGATATCTAGGAACAAAAGAAATTCAACTCTTCAGCGCATACGGTGCAGGAAGACCAGAGATGTTTTGCCACAGAACTGCTATCAGAAAGCACAGTGATTCAGACTCCTTACTGGTACTTCTGTAGACCTCGGTGTTCGCCTGGTCAGAGGTCGGGAGTGCGGTTGGAAGGTGGGTGTGGAAGATGCTGTACCCCCCCGAAGTGCTCTTTTCACCAGGGTAGCCACTGCTGACATCATCATCAATGATATTGGTAGAGTTGATGTCTTCGGGGTTTGTTCTGTATTCTCCTTTCTTGCTGTAGCGGGTGCCATCACGGTTGACGATAGCTTGGGGAAAGAAAAGACATTTTCAGAACTTCCAAGATGATAGTTTTTGAGGATAGGGAAGTCTGCGGATTGTCACACAAAATAGTGACTTTGAAGCTAAATTTGTTTTTATGAAGGAAAATACCTATTTATCTAGTGGTAAGATAAAGTGGCTGATGCAAAGAGCATTCTTCTCCAACCTCACGTTGTGGCTTAAGTCCCCCTCCAGGGACTATAAAGATGGGGCTTTATAGAGGTGACTGGATCTAGGGTGTAAACACGGATTTAAGGGTGCGTTATTGTGACTGTGGGTGTGTGAACTAGATTAGTCTACTAATTGGCTTTTCATATTTCCGGGTTTTGGTAATGGAAAGCCCCACCCTCGGTATGGACGGCAACACCCAGCAGGGTTATAGGCTGGACTGGATAAAAGGGAAAGAGAGGCTTTGCTGTTGCTCCCTGCCACTTGCTGCCTTCTGCCTGCCACACCGTGCACTGTTTCTCCTCTCCTGTGATGCTTGTTTTGGAGCCAGCCAACTATAGACTGAAATCTGTCAACTCCAAACTGCAATGAACCTTTCCTTCATTAACTTGTAGGTGTTGGGTATTGTGCATAAGCAATGAGAAGGCAACTAAGACACCCCTAAACCCTAGAAATGAGGAGGTAAGCGAAGAGATACTGGAGAGCACCCATGTGTGTGTCCCAGTCCCATATAGCTCTAGATCTGGTAACCTAATGACCCTCAGCTTACTCATTTATAAAGCAAGACTATTGCTTTCTGGATAAAGTTGTTATGGCCCTTATGTGATATATGGTGAGTAGTGTTCAGCATAGAATTCAAAATAAATAGATGCTCAATAAATGATAATTACCCTACCTGGCTCCGTATTATACCTTCTGAAGTATAAGCAAAATTTGCTGCTATTAATTCTATCCATTTCCATAAAAGATTTGAAATAGCAGGCTAATAAATCCACAAAGAAGATATACCAGCAAATCTATGAAAAAATATATTTTCTCTCTAAGGAAAACATTTTGGCTGAGCAAACCCTTACTCCTGGCTGGGGAATAAGTGTAGCTAAATATTGACAGAGCCTCTGCCATCCTCTGAAATTCTACCTTGAAATTGGCAAGCTCAGCTGTGCATAAAGATCAAAACCTTTGGCTTAAATGGGCAAATGTCTAGAATGGACCAGAAGGGAAAAAATAGAGATGAATTTATTCATTGCTTGTTCCTGAAAGTACTTGCTGCCCTTAAATTGGGGTCGTTCACTACATGGCTGCATGAACAGCAGAAATGATTTTCTGCTGAATTGCATTGGCAAAATCAAAGATTCTGATTCTGATTTTAATAGTACTTATTAGCACAGCACAAATTTAAAAAATCCAAAATCTCAATGCCTTGAGAATTTCTGCAGGTGGAGATCTAAGGCTTAGTCCATTATCTTAGTCCATTACTGGCTTAGTCCATTATCTGTTGTTGTAATGAAATACTTCAGATTGGATAGTCTATGAAGAGTAGAAAGTTCCTGGGCTCACAGCTATGTGATTAGGCTAGGAAGTATAAGAGCAGGGTGCTAGCATCCAGAAGATGCTTCTTGCAATGTCATACTATGAAGAATACATATGTATTAACACCCATGTGCTAGCTCATGTCTCTCTCTTCTGATAAAACTACTAATGTATCACATGGGCTCTACTCTCTTGACTCCATCTAAACTTATTTAGAGCCTCAAGTCCCAACTCCAAATCCATAAACATATAACATAAACTTCAAGGGAGCATATTCAAACTAATAATGAATGCTAATTCATCATACTTAAATCTGGCCTTTAAAAGAGATCCGTGGGAACCAGGGAAATTTGACACTAACTGAACATCTACTATGGGAGAGGCAGGCATTAGACATAGTATTTTTTTTAAGTTTCACAACCATTTGTACAGGTTGTGCCATTTTGCATAACAGAAAACTGAAGTTCAGAAAAAGCCACACCTCTAAGATCAGGCAGGGGTGAGGAATCAGACAGTTGAGATTGCAAATCAGGCTCAACTGGTATGTCACATTTCACACAGGAGTCAACAGAAAGGAAAGCCTCCCCTTTCCACTGCAAGAAAAGAGCAGACAATTCCTTGCAGGGAGAGGCTGGATTCATGTGGTCTGGGAAGAGTCCCAACCTCTTACTACTGTTACCTCCATATCAGCCTCCTTGTTGGAAGATGGTTCTAAGGAGGCAGACATCACAATCCCTCAATTCTATGCTGTTACCCAGAGAAATAGCAAAGGCAAATCTGAAAAGGACTGCCTATCTGATGTTTTTTGTTGTTGTTTTCTTAGCTACCATTTTCATATTTCTGCAGAAAACCAAGATGATTTAAGGGGAATAAGGTAAAGTAATGTTGAAATCCACATCAGAGAGTTGATACTCTTCACAAATATTTTTCAACATTCTGTGAAAGCAAACATAAAATTCTCATTTGGAGACAGAATGCCCCTGTCTCTGGCATTTCTCCTTTTCATCCGTAAGAACAAGCACAGTTTAGGTTCACAGCATTCAGCAGCTACAAGCAAAGAATAGTATTTACTTTGTCTTACATTTAAATTGATTTTAAAGGGCCGGGGAGATGGCTCAATAGAATAAGTGCTTGCCTGGCAAGCGCAAAGGCCTGAGTTCAATCCCTGGTTCTGCCAAAAAAATAAATAAATTTATTTCAAGATTATCTGTGGTCAGGACAAGTAGTGCTGGTTTCTTCTTTGTAGTTTTTTTTTAAGAAGGCATATGCATTTTAAGTAGAAAAGGAAAGGTCAGTTAAGAGAAAAAGTAAATAGTAATGCTGGGTAGTACACAGCTATGCCCTAACTGTGGAAAAGCAGTTTGCAAATGATTTAATTTGAAGAACAGTGTATGGGGGTAAAGCAGAACACAATTGCAAGCCAACGCAGGAAAAGGACAAGGAATATTGAATCACAGTCAACCTCTCCTAGCCTTTGGGAAATGACTAACGTTTTAGTCAAATTAAAATGATACAGAGCACACCTGATGCCTTTCCTAAGAATGGGAAAATTCAATCAAGGTGACAAGGGATACTTACTTATGGTGACTGGGCCCTCAAAGGAATTGGGCAGGTCTGTGACTGATGCACAATCTTCTTCATCAAGAGGAGCTGTGGGACAAGGGGGAAAAAAAATGAAACTTCTAAAAATGTATGTTCTAAACCTATCTCCATTTCAGTAAGTCAGTTAGCATGAAGTTGTATTATAACTTGTCACAAATCATTTTCTTTTCCTGAAATTTGGTAAGTCTGCTGGGAATTTCACTGCTTTTCAGGATTTATTTTCCATTTTTTTGTTTAACTTCATAACTTCCTGGAAATCATCAACTGTAACAATTTCATTCATTTCATGTCTGAAATTGTGGAAGGTGTTGGTTTAATTATTAATAGTGCAGAGATGGGTCTCTCTGAATAGTTAAAGCAAGTTGTTTTAAATTTTGATTGCTATATCATTTATTGTAGAACAATGAAATATATGGATTATCATGAAAATGCATTTTTCATTCCAGATACCAACAGAAATGATAGGAAACCAGGGTAAACACTGTCAGGACAAACAGTATGACACTCTGAAGATTAAAGTAACAAAAGCAAGTAGGTGTTTGATTCAAATATTAAAAAAACAGTTAATCATTAGAACTTTTTCCATATATTATTTGGACCTCGACAGGGGCCCATGCTGCAGAATGCTTCTCAGCATGTAGCTGAGGTTGGCCCCTTCTGCACAGGAATCTTCCTAAGACAACTGTCTTAGCATATCTCACAGTGGGCCCCTTGGACTTCTTTTTCCTTTGTTTTCCATCTAACTTCTCCCCAACCCTTGCTTCAGGACTGCTGGCTATACCTTGTGCTGTTTGATTACTTACAGATTATGCTGGTAGCCCTCTGAGCAGTACCATTTGGAACCCTTGCAAAATAGACTGTGAAAGTCCCACCTGTGTGCCAGCCCTGACATTCTACCAACATACTGTAGAGTAGTTTGACCTAGTGTCCATCCATGCCCAAAAGCCCCATTTAATAGCTGGAGCTTGCGCTGAGCTCTGAAACATTTAGAGAGCTTTAAATTGGTTTTGTTGTTACAGAAGATTGGATTTATTTTTTTCATTATGGCTTTTACAGTGTGTGTGTGTGTGCATGTTCAAATATAAAGTATTGATTTATTTGTTAAATTGACTTCTTCTAGAGTTGCTTTTCTGGAAAAGAAAAATATTAAGGGATAGATGGATGCATGCACAAAGGAATAGAGGGACAGAGGCAGTCAGCCAACACTTGTGATTACAAGCATTCTAAATGTCTTGCCATAAAATGGTGGATAACATTAGACAAAAACACAAGTTGGACAAAACAAGGATGAGTTGCTTATAAATACCGAGGAACAGCTTTCCTACAGATAGTGGAGATGTGTTCTCCTCTAGGCTCTCTTTGGCTTCGTAGTGAAAGTACCTAGCAGTTTTACACATTCAACTAAGGAAACGTAGGCTCCAGGAAAAGTCATTCTTGTAAAACCTGACTTAAAGGATTTCTCAGGAATAGACTCTTCACTGGGGGAAGTCACCTCCTTAGTGATGTCATCCCTCACTTCCTCACACCTGACACCTTCACTGCTCATCTTGCTTTCGTATCTTCTTTGTGTTTAGCACTGCCTGATGCTGTTTTTGCTCACCTCCCTTGGCGACTGCTCAGGGTGTTCCTTCCAACTCACACTTCCTGCTACTCCCCTGCCCCCTGCACACATGCATAAGCTAGACCAGATGAGCAGTGGCCTCGTCCTGGCCAGAACGTTAATGTGTGATGGGAACAGAGAGACATCTGGTAAATATTTATTGAATGAATGACATAGAAAAGAGTCAATATAATTTCTCAAAGGTCAATTCTCCTATTAAGCATACTTAGAATAAACTCAAGTAATACACACATACGAATAAGTCAAAAAGTATGCAGGAAAACCTTGAACAGAATGCTATAGCCACAGCTAAAGGAAGTTGCAGATAGAGATGCTCCTTGATTCTTTTGAATGGCTCATTCAACCCATGAATGTCAGACTGTTTAACAATAAAGAAGAAAAAGAATCATATGTCTGTCCCTGCTTCTGAGGAATTCACAAAGTTATATAGAAAATAATTAATAGTATTGTAGTTCCTACAGTTTTCACAAAATTTTTTTTCTTCATAACTGTCTCACTTGAAATAAGGGCATATAACTAACGTCTTTGTGCCCCATTGTTTTGGGGATGACAGAGGATGGCTGGAGCTAGGGGATGCTCCCCATGCTTGCATATTGCATGTGTGCAGAAACTGGCTTTGAATGATAACTTCTTGGTGCCAGGGATGCAAACCCTCCCAAAAATTCAAACGCAGCCACAGCTAGCCGTAGCATATTGATCATTTTCAAGAGGTAAGTTATAAGGGGATGGGACATGCCAAAACCTCTAAGACAGTTTTGTGACTGATGACACCATGTGTTCACATGGTCTCTCCTTCATGCTCCATTTCATCTAAACTTTGATGAACAACATCAAATCTGGCAAGGATACTAAGATACATGGTGACCTAAATGTGCAATTAATACATTCTTGCTCCCACTCAGATCTTAAGGCCTCATTAGACAGCTTTTCATTCTATTTAATGAGCACTGCATGGCTGGGAGATTTAGCCGGCAGAGGTATCCCAGAGCCCAGGCATTTGTCAGACAGATACTAAGGCAGGTTTCCTGGTGGGCTGCATTCTCAGAAACCCTGGTGCTATGCCATCAAGATGACCAGGAGAAACACTAATTCTTCAGGCTGACCACTGATCTCTGGGCATAGAGAAAAGGTACCTTCTTCAAAAGGAAGTACTTCAACATTGGAAACCCACAAATATTTTCAAGTAGTTGTCAAACAAAGCAGTGTGTAAACAAATGAATGTAGAGTCTTCTGTCCTAATTCTGCCTTCAGAAGGAAATGTGGCATTAAAATGACCTTAAACTAATTCTATGTCCTCTCCCAGAAGTCCCCATGCCTGCGTTGTGCTTTCATTTCTGAGACATGAGGCAGTAAAAACAGCAAAACCTTTTCAGGGGCTACTTTATTTTTTACTTTATAAGACACAAAAATACCACTAAGATTTTAAGGGTGCACAAGCTATTTTACTAAAAGCCAGTTGGCTTTGCTTGCTATAGCCAGTTTAAGGAGGGGTTCCTAAGATCAGGGCTCCCTATTTTGGCAGTGTTTCAGCTAAATAAGCCACTAGGAAATTTCACTCTTTTATTTTGGTACCAGGAACGAACTCAGGATCCTGCATTTGCCAGGCATGTACTGTGCCACTGAGCTAAATCATCAGCCTGAGCTAGCCACTAAGATCTGTCCAGCAGGATCCCTTGCATGGGACAGGAGGTTGTCAAGATCTTTAGCTTACTTAATCCTCCACACTCTGACTCTAAACCAAGATGTTTAGAACTTACTTAACTTTGACCACTGTTATCCCTTCTTTAGTTTATTTTCTTTTCTTTTTTTAAAAATGTGTTTAGGACAGGGTCTACAGGGTCTCACTACACAGATCAGACTTGTAATGATTCTCCTGTTTTCAGCCTTCCAAGAGCTGGGATTACAGGTGTGCCCCACCCATGCGCAGTCTCAGTCGCTGTCTCAGCACACCCTGGGGTGGGCACAGCATGGGGATCGAACTCTAGTCCTCTAGCACTTGCCTAAGCAGGAGCTTTAGTCCACTGAGCTATTCGGCCAGCCCAACTCTAGTTTTTTTATTTGTAGCTCATTGGTTCAATGAGTGTGAAGTCAAGAAATAAAACCTCTAGTTCTTTCTTACTCCCTTAGTAGTATTATTAGTATTACAAGTATTATTAGTACATATAATATTATTTAGTAAACTTAATACAAAGTATGCTAAATATTATTTAGTATAATAATTAATATTATTAAGTAATAATACTTAAAAGTATAATTTTCTTACTCCTTTATGATAATATTGTTAGCCAATAAATATATTTTTTGAACTTAAGGAAAACTTATAGAAGTCTGTCAACATTGAGTTAATTCGAAAGAGACAAAAGCAAAAACTATACTTCTAACCTTCTATTTTAATGTAGCCATTTGAGTAAGAATTACACATCTGGTACCTTTTCTCTTTCTACACAGAGCAAAGTTAATCAATGCATTGTCTCCTGCCCAGGGGAATGGACCCAGCCTCCTGAGAAAAACTCAGGGTAAGGACAAAAGCCTTAATAATTGCCTGCCTGGCGGGCTTTAGTTCCAGGCCATAAAACAGAAAAAGCTTTTGCCTTTTTGAATTAAGGCTCTCAAAACATTAATTCAAAGTGACACCAACTTGTAAAGCATGCAAGACAATGTGGGAACAGAACTACATAATTTATTACATACTTTCTCTGGCCAAGATCCAGTAGAAGAAGCAACAGGCAGTATCTAGAGATCCTGAGGGTGCGGAGGCTTATGCCAGATCCTTCGCTCCTCGACCCCAGGTAGCAAGACTGAGCAAGCTGGACCCCATACTACTCTGTGTCTAACTCCATCTTAATGGTATATGGTTTTGTTTAAAATAATAGAATGGGCATCTTGGGTATGAAACATGTACTGTCTATATTCCATTTGACTGTTTTCCTTTTGATAAAATTCTGTCTGTGACTTCTTATATACAGTGTATTGCTGGATTTTGTTTCCAAATCCACTGTACCAGTGTATTTCTTTTAATTGGTGAATTGAGTCCATTTACATTGATGGATTGACTTATAATTGACAGGTTATTTACTTGCTATTGTTTACTCCTTTTTCTCTTGTGTTTAATTGTTTGCCTATTTAGTGGGTTCCTTCTGTTTTCCTTCATGGAGTTCTGATCATTTTTGTCCCTCTCTAGAACATCTTTTAGTAGTCTATGTAGGGTTAACTTTGTCATCATGAAATTCTTTAGTTGTTCTTTATCATGGAAGTATTTTGCTTCTGCATCAAACTTCTGTTCATATAATAAGACAGAGAAAACATTCCACAATTTTCTTTGGCTTGTGAGTCTTCATACATTCAGTGAAATATATATATATATATATATATATATATATATATATATATATATATATATATATATGGTAGAAATTACTGGCTTTGTATATGCCATTTCTGTTCTCCAGCCCTAAAACTTTTTTTTCTCTTAAATTCTAGATTTCCCCCTCTGAATTTCCATCTGAATCTTACTGTTCATGCAACAATCAGTATGCAGCTACAACACTAGTGACTTCACAAGGTCTTTGATGTCCCTTTTTAAGCTTAAAAATCCACCTAGATTTTATATTCTATCACAGTACACAAATCTATGTTTCTCAGGTGGGTAAGCTCTTAAGTTACTTTGCAGTTAATTTAACACCCTTACCATCACTAAGGGAGATGCAACTTCAGGAAAGTATGAGGAGTTCACCTCAAGGCTGTGCTTTTCCCTTGCCAGGGGAAACTTGAAGTTTCAGCATGACTTTTGACTGTTGACACTCAGACATTGCACATTTATGGTTAGGACCTCAAAGGATCTTGAGTTCTTTGGTTTTTCTGGACTTGAATTAGATTGGTAACATGAATTTCTGTGCCACTGATTGGAACAAAGTTTCATAGACAGAGAAGTAGGGTGGCCAGCAGCCCAGAATAGATGTCTTCTCTTAACTTTCTTAGTCTCTCATTGTCTCAACCACTGGTAAAGGATGTTCAGGAAGGATTGGCCTTCCTGTCTGTCCTGTATCTTCTTGTTTGTTTGTTTGTTTTGCTGAACTGGGGATTGAACTCAGGCCCTTGTGCTTGCCAGGGAAGCACTTATTCCACTGAGCCATCTCCCCAGCCCTGTCCTGTATCTTCTTAACCTTCAACATGAAACAAATACTGTCGGCTAAGTCACTTGTACCACCCCCAGACTATCACTAGGTTCATGTCTGTCCCTTAGACAAAACCCACAATGACTTCCTATCATACTCACAGTAGATCACTCTACAGGATCTTGCTCCTGCTTTGCTCTCTCACTCCATTTCCTGACACTTTCCCTGCTGATCATTGGATTTCAGCCTCCCTGGGCTCCCCAGAATAGGACAAGATGCTCCGACATGCTGGCTTTGCACTGGCCAATAGCTTCACTCCTTCATCATAGTCAGAGCTCCCCTAAATGTATATCTTCAGGGAGGGTTTTTTTTTTTAGTCCCCTTCTCTGTAAGAAAAATTCCTAGCACTTTACATATTTTGCTCTATTTCTCTGACTTCAGATAAAGTGCTTAATATTTATTATTTTCCAATTGTTTCCCCAAGCAGCACCTGTAAACCCACGGAGACAAGAATCTTATCTCTGCTATGGACAGTCAGTGAGTCTTTGTCCCATGAATGGAAGCTACCTGTATCCCTACCAAGGCCACAAGTGAGCTGCTACCACACAACCTGAACACTGTGTGCCACTGAACACGATGTACAGATAGTGCACTGAGAACCGACCTGAAGCATTGAAGCAGTATGTGTCATAGTGCGAGGTGTTGGACGTGAGGATGTACACTCCTGTGTTGTTGGCTGCACAGATGGAGTTGGGGTGGATCCGAGGAATCACCACATGCCCCTCTATGAACCCGTACCTGCCAAGGAAAAATGAGAGCTTAGCAACCTGCGAGGCTACAGCAGGAATTTCCTAAGACCTCCATCAAGTGCTGTCTAGAGCAATGAAATGCTTCATTCCATTTACTCCCAGGAATGTTGGAGGTTTCACCAGCTAAGATATGTGAAATTCATCATAACAGACAGGAGGGTAAATGAGATCAACAAAGCAGATAGAGACAGAGGGCTTTTATTTAAAGACTCATGAACAGCTCTGTCTTTGTTTTTTAAAGAAAGAAAAATCCATGAACAAAATACTCTCAAATATAACTGGTGGTCAGCATCACTGAGTTGGCTGATACAAGCCGAAGAAAGCCTGAGTTACAGTGGGGAGACTACAGTGTGCACTGTATATTTTCTGGACAAGACACAACATGGCCCGCTTCCCTCAGATGGAAAGAGGTGGTTCTTCCTTCCTTCCAGCCCAGCCTCATTTCCCATCCACCATTCTTTATTCCAGGCCTCACCTTTTCACTCTGCATTTCACTACTGGACACACAAAGCCTTGTTCACATGGGAAAAACCACTACGTTTGCCTCGAGAGCCCCCCTGGCATAACTGTCCCACCAGTAGAACTGAACTGATCGTCGTGAAGACCAGAGGGACTGCCATTAAGGGAGCAGCTGGCAGCGGCTCATTTCGCTCAGTACCATTCCAGAAGCAGCAAAGCTGGTGAAGCATTTAGGCGCCGGCTCACTCTGGGGATGTCCCCTGGAGCATGTGACAGCTGGAGGTCCTTTCAGACTCAAGGCGCAGAGCCAGGCTGCTTCCAGAGCACCCCAGCGGCCACAGACACATGCCACATTGTTTTTCCAAATATAGGCTGACTCAGGCAATGAAAAATGGGCTGAAATACTAATTGACAAGCAAGAAAATGATACGCTGTGGAGGACAGGAAGAAGGGAAGAGTGAAATCCAGCTGGTTTTTGACCATGCAGTGCTGGCTAAAATGATCTATATTGTAATCTCTCCTGTCAGAGGCAAGGGCTCAGAGTGCACTGCCCTGTGAGACCCAGGGAAAGCTATAAGAGTTGGAGATTTCTAAGCACCTAGAACTTGATCTGTCTATGTTGCAACAGCAGCTCACATGACTCATTCCTGCCTGCATGGACAGACTGGTTCCCCAAAGTCCCCTTCACCCAATGGTGGGGTGGTCAATTAAATGTTAATAAGTTTTCACCTATGAGACTTGCTATAATCAGGGTGGGGCGGGTAAAAGAGTATTAGCTGCTGAGATTTTATCCTAGCCTGTGAGACTGCCATTTGGCCTGTGCAAGGGTCTGATTCATAGCTACTTAAGTGAAAGTACGGAAATGAATTGTGCAATACTTAATGCCAGTTATAGGTGAAATGATAGATTTCTTTGGCACAGTTTTCTCTCTCTCTCTCTCTCTCTCTCTCTTTCTCTCAACTATTCCCCCTTCATATCATGTTGACAGCTATGTATAACACTGGCACCCTAAAATTTAACTCGGGTCCTTCATAAGTCATAACTGAATTTTTGTTGCACCATCTTGCCTGTTGCCCATGGAAACATGGTCATGCGTGGGAGACCAGTTTAGGGAGAGTGGAGGCCAGCTAGGCCAGCTCTGTGACCACAAAAGAGAAAGGTCGCTTGCAGGGGAGATGGCTTGTTGCAGGCTCTAGGGCAAAGTCATGATGGCTGAGGTCAAGTTGTTTACCTGAGCAATGTACTGGTGGCTGTTGAAAGGCAGGTGAGTCTTGTACTACTTTAATTGCTTGTGCTCATATCTGAGTGAATAAAGGAAAGATGGGGCCAGATTCTAGGTGCCCTCCAGCTGCTGTGCTCAACTAACTGTGTCTCTCTCTGTCTTTTATCCTTGTTCATCCCTGGATCAGGTGACAAACTAAGATTGGTAGGGTGGGCCAGTCCTCCTCAGACATGAGGTGGGAATATTAGGATGTGTGTTTGGGGGCCAGCCAGATAGATCAGCAGACTGAAGAGCCTACTTAGGTAGAGCACAGGGACTGGGGTTCAATCCCAAGCACTACAAGCCAAGCCAGCCCCACCCCCAGGGCGCACTGAGATGGCCTTTGAGACTGGTGGCACACACTTGGGTGGCACACACTGGTAATCCCAGCACTTGGGAGGCTGAAAACAGGAGGATCACTACAAGTCTGATCTACATAGTGAGACCCTGTCCTAAATACATAAAAAAAAAAAAAAAAAAAAAGATGTATATTTGGCTGTGGCATAAGTAAGTTAGTATTTGCAGGGAAAAGAAAAATATTCAGCAAATCCATGCAACATATGTTGCCCCCTTTTGTCCTCAGTCCCTGGGGAGGGCTTGGTTTTTAACATCTCCTGGGCTTAGACTAAGGAGGACCCAATCTCATGCTTCTGTGAGTTAGTCTGTGAGTCACAGGACCAGTTGCAGAAAGTGTTGCACACCGCACTGTGTTATCCATAAAGTAGGGCAGTGATACCCACGCCCTGGGCAGCTCAAGGACTGAGCTTAGGGGACAGCTGGGCTCCCACCATCCTGTTGTCCTCTGGTGTCTCCTGGCAGGTAAGAGTCCCACGTTTTCAGAGTGTCTCTGGCTCTTACCCCATTTGCCTTGCCTGCATTTCACTACCAAAATCCAGCTTGCTAAATCACCTTTCTTAGCCTGGGGGCCCCAGCAGGACCAGATCAGCCCTAGGGAGAGAATAAATGAATCTTGTCTTCTTTCCTTGCTGCCTGCCCTTCAGGTTCAGTGTGCACCAGGGTGGTCTCTTCCTGGGCTCCTTTTACGTACTCCTGATCCATCTCTGAACACACGCAGATAGCCATCTGCCCCTCATTGGATACAGCACTGCTCCAAGAGAATTTCTTTAATGATTAAAATTGTAATATATCATTCAACACAGTAGCCACTGGCCATTTGTGGCTAATTGAGCCCTTCAAACATAGCTCGGGCCACCAGAGTCTTAATATTATTTCATTGTAATTAAAGTGTATTAAAGTGTATCAATTGTCAAATGTGGCTGGTAATTATCATCTTACAGAACTTCATGCTAAAGGTCTCCTCTTTTAGGAGGAGTTCTGGCTGCCACTCCTGAGGCAAGTGGGTCCTTCTGTCCTCAAGGACGGGGGACTTACTAGCAATGATTTCCCCACGGAGGGCTGCTATTGACACAGAAGAGGGAGAGGGGATGGGGGATGGGACGGGGTTGGGGGGGAGACTGAGTGGGAACACAGGACTGCGCTACCTGAGCTGCAGGACGGGATGGGCACTTCAGAGCTTTGTTTGCATCATCCAGTCCCCTTCTACTGAAATCAAATCAAACCGCCAAACCTTTCTTTGCTTGTCACCACGGCTTACTCTGCGTGGATCCCATGCCATCGAAATCGGAAAAATAAGGCCTCACCTGCTGCGATTATCCTGGAGCAAACTGATTTGAGAAGAGCTCACCTGGCCCGGAGGTCCTTGGAAGGAACCCTCTCAGAGATCCTAATTGTAATCTATCTTAATAGATTGGAACACATTCCTGCTCTTTTATTTACTTCCTCAAACCCGAGCAGCACAGAGGAGAAAGAGAAAAGAGAGATGTTTAAAAGGCCTGCTTTGGGCCAAGTCTGCAGGGCCGAGGTGCTAGCAGCCACCTATTTACTTTAAACACTGTTATTTGCTTTGCGTTTTCTTGTGGTTCCGACAATGATATTGCGCACATCTTCAAAGGCAGGAGAATTGCAGTAGACGCACATTAGGCAAGAGGATTCCAACCGATATGACCCTAATGGCTTCCACCAGCCTCCCTCGCTATGATTCACAGAGGTGTGTTTAGCCGGCTTTCAGTTCCAGTTACCATACTGGTTTCACATTGATTTGGCCAAATTAATAGGTGGGGCTGACTCTTCAGGCAATGATCCCTGCAGCTGTCAGGGAAGGGCCTAAGCCCCACCCCCTGAGCCCAGGCTTTCCCCTAAGGGGCTGCTTGCCTGTCCTGTCCCGTACCTGCAGGTCTCAAACCCCTTGTCGAGAGCCCGCACCATCTGGGCCATGGTGGGCAGGGTGCTGTTGAAAGCCTTGCAGAGGTCAGCTGCCTCCGTCCGGGAAATGCTGTAGCGTCCGTTTTTCTCCACGTGGAAAACGCCTGCATAGCGGCATGTGATGTTCAAATCTAGGGAATGAACCAGAAATGTTAATCTTCTGCACACAAAATTTGCACACACACACACACACATACACACACACACACACACACAAAACAGGTGAGCATCTGAGAAGTTCATTTTAGGGAACACTCATTCTAAAGGCAACAGACTACTACTGATCAGGGCCTTCAACATCCACTCTGGAATTTAAAACAATACTGCTTTAAGCTCATTTTAAAGATAAGATATGCTAAACTACTGGGCGCCTTGCATTCTTTCCATTGCTTTCCCAAGAAGCTTTCAAAAAGCATGCAATTCAGAGTGACACAAACTTATGGAAAACCACAAAATTGCTGTGTCTTCCTCCAGGTTGTTTACTGAACACACATGTATCATGTAACACACACACACACACACACACATACACACACACAGGCTTGCATAGCTTCATAAATAGTACTAATATATCTCAAAGTCCTTTTCCATTTAATATTGCATCACGAGCACTTTTCCACAATCAGGTGCTGTTGCTTCCTCTTATGCCCTCCCAGGCTTCTAACTGCACCCAGAACAAATTTGCTTGTCATGGTCAAACCCAATGCAATCTGGCTGAGATCGCCCCCTCTAGCCTCTAAATGGCTCCTTCTGCTCTACTCCAAGCACACAGCTTCCCGTCCATTCCCTCAGGCACAGCGAGCTCCTTCCCCTTTGAGAAAACACCTCTGCTCTCCCCTCCATATGGAATGTTCCATGCTCAGTCATGTGGGTAGTTCACTTTCGTCTTTGGGATTTCACCTCTGCAGCTCCCCCTCCAAATCTTTCTCTTGTGCAGTCCCAGCCTCCCTCTCACCTCACCTGTCCCTTGTTTTCACAATCATATACTCATCAACGTGTGCATTTGTTATGTGTGGATCATGTCCTCTCCCTAGAAGGACAGCTTGAGAAGGCATAGGCCTTTCACTGCTTTGCAACTGTATTTCTAACACCTACATTAGGCTGACTGAGAGTTGGTGCTGCACTGGTAGAAACAATGAATGTCCTGTTGAAGCCCTCCCAAAACCCACTTCTAATCGATAGTCCCAAGGCCAGCTATTTGCTCCCAAGAGTGAATGGGACTGAAAACGAAGTTCAGCTGGTATCAACTGGGTAAATGATTATTTAATGCAAAGACTTTTGTGAGCTTTGTAGACATTAATCTGAAATCTAGCGGAAGCTTGAAAATCACTCTATTCTATTTGATCCTGTGTGTGACAATCTCAAAAGACTTCAAAGACCTTAACTGAAAACTTGTCATTCCTTTAGGACTCTATTTTCCCCGGTGTTTGTTTGAGTAAACCCCACCTGGGAAAGTTAAGGGATTGAACTGCCTTAATGTGGTGACTCCTCCTGAGCATTTCCTCAATCCTCTGTGACAGCCCTTCTCTGGGGAGACCTGCTAAAGTTGGCTCTGGACAGCAGCCCAGGTGCCAGGCATCGTTCCATGTGAGCGGAGAGCCAGGTCTTGCATCCAGCCAGGTCTACAATCCAGCCAGGCCTAGAATCTAGACTAGATTTTCTCTTGATAATCCCAGAAGGAGCTTAGGAAAATGCTGCTTATGCACCAACGGGAAAGTAGGGGCTCAGAGAAGCGTGCAACCCAGGGAAGTATTTTTTTTTTTTTCTAGAACTGTAAGTTCCTCCCAAACTTTGTTTCTTTGTCTGACAAGCCAGAGCTGATGGCAGAGAGTTGATCCCTCCTCACTGCAGTACCCAGCACCTTTGAAGTCCTGTGTGTATCTTCTTTAGCAGAACACCGAGGTGTGAATTTTAGATACATACATAAAGGTGAAGAAACTGAACTTCAGAAAAATAAATAACTTCTCAAAGTCAGCCAGTTACTAAATGGCAGAACTGGCCATCTACATCTGTTCAAGAGCAAAACACATGCTCTGAACCACTTTGCCTGGGGATCTACTCATATCCCTAGAGCACTTGCAGAGCTAGTGCTCTAGACTGTTCCATGAGGATGAATATGGGGTCACACTACTACAGTTGTCACCTTTCTTCTGGAGCAGGAAGCAGGCTCCCAACACTAGACAACAGTGCCTGAAAAATGCACAGGTAGAAGGAGAACAAATAAAACTCTGCATATCTTCCTTTATTCTGAACTTTACAAAAGAAGAAATAAGAAACAAAGCTTGAAAAGACACTTATCTTCCTTTTGTTCTGTTTGTGTCATTAGCAAATGGGTGAGCACCTAAGTTAGTTGAATGTCAATGGAGTGCCCACTTTTGACAGGTGTAGACAAAGGAAGGGTTGTAGAAGGAAAAAATCATGATGTGTGTGTATAGACAGTACAGTTGGGATAGATAACACTGCTTCTACATAATTCTTTGAGAGGCAAGATCTGCACTAATGGTGGTTGGACAGGATATTATGTCGGCTTTTAGTACTATGGTCATCCACTAGGTAAATAATTATTGAATTTTTGATATAATTCAGGTATAAAAAAATAAGATAAGTAAGCAACTACACTCTTAATTCACTGATAAGAGATATCTGCTAAAATAATATC
>PVKA01011747.1:0-59884 GCA_004027165.1 Ctenomys sociabilis | reverse complement strand
CATAAATACCTGTAAATATAATATCATGTATGCACCTTGTACAATACCAAAACATTATGAAAACAGTTTGCAATGTATTATTTCATCGACTCTGTATGGTTATGGTGTTTTGAAACTGTCTGATTGACATTTGTATTTCAATAAAATAAAAATAAATGGAAAAAAAAAAAAAAAAAAAAAAAAAAAAAAAAAAAAAAAATAAAATAAACATTCTAGATCTTGAGCTTGGAGGGTGGGGCGCCTCCTGTGTGTCTTCCTTTGGCTGGTGGTGAGTTGTGTCTTTTTCGTTGAGAAGACTGTAATTTAAGTGTAATGTATTTTTTTAGTTTGGTGAGTCATTTTAATGAATGATCAATCAGACCTGAGGAAGAGTCTCTCAGAACCCCCAAATTTACAGCCAGCTGGTATGCAGCAACGTTGGCCATGGGGGAGCCCCAGACCTGTATCTAGTATTTGAATTAAACACAGTCTTGTAGAGAAATACACCCTCAGGCTTCGAAGTTTGGTATTCAATTCCATGTCATATTGCCAAGATGAGGTTATCCCATGGATTCAGGCTGGTTTAACGTTTGGAAATTAGTCTTACAGTTCATCTTATGGATAAAATTGCTTAAATATCCCATGATGATCTTAAATGTGCAGAGAAAGAATTTGACAAAACACTGTTTCTTGATTAAGAACACTCAACAGACTAGGAGTGGAACTATGTTAGCTTGGTAAGGTGAATTTTGATCACAATTGAGTGCTCCTGAAGTGTGCAGGAACAGCACTATTCTGTAAAACTTCTGTTCCACTTTGTCTTTGTGTAGGTGTGAGCATGTGTGTGCACTGCACTAGGCCCCTGTGTACGTAAGGTACATTTCTGCTCGGGGTAGGTACGTTTGAAAGCCTTTGCCCTGGAGAAGTTCTCAGAGCAGGGTGTTATGTTCAAGAATGCTCTTTGCATTATTTTTTTCTTTTTGTATTTTAGGGAAGGGTCTACAGGGTGTTCGGGGGTCTCACTGCTAGATCGGACTTACAGTGATCTGTCTGTTTACAGCCTCCCAAGAGCTGAGTTTACAGGCATACGCCGCCACGCCCAGTCTCAATTGCTGTCTCAGTGTGCCTCAGGGGCGGGGCTGGCACAGCAGGCCAGGGACGGAATCCCCCACCCCTAGGCCTGCTTATAGGTGCTTTAATCTACTGATCCATTTGGCAGGCCCTATGTTTTTTTCTTTGCAATATGTTGTAGAAAACTGGGAGCAATGAGCATTCATCCAGAGGAATATGCACATAGAAGTTCACATTAAAAATATGATAGAGTGGTTAGAGTGCACAAGCTAAAGCTAAATGTGTCAACACAGCTGGAACTTTGATGTGCACTGGTCCACTAGAAAAGCAAATTGCAGACTAGAATGTGTAGCATTTTATATATGTGAGTTTTCTACCCAGCGGAAATGTATACGTTAATGTGTATTAATAGAAAAATGTTTTCCGGGGTTGCTTCACACAGATTCAAGGCAGTAGTTCTTTCTGAAGAGGATGGGAGGCAGAAGGAGACAGGTCTTGAGAAGGATAGAGGAGGCTTTCATAATATTTGTAATATTTTATTCCTTCAACAATACTAAAGTGGCTATGTTATGCTAGTATTGCCTCTCACTGCAAGAGAACAAATCAGGAATTAGAAAACTTTAGCTTGGAGAACAAATCTGGCCTGCCACTTTTTCTTTTTTTGTTAATAAAGTTTTATTAGACTGTGGATGTACCATTTATTTACAGGTTATATATATCTGCTTTTGAGAAGTAATGACAGAAAAATGGCTCCGGAGACAACGGGAGGAAAAAAAAAAAAAAGGAAGAAAACAGAATGGTAAGGTTTGGCAAAGTTGACTGGTAAGTGTGCATACAGAAATGTCTTCTGTTTTCTCTCTGCATGGTTGAAATATTATGTAGTTGTACATGATAAGCTGGTATTTTGATTAGGTAAGATTAAATCTGTTTTTGAAAGTTTGTGCTGTACTCTTCCAGGACAACTTGGGTTACTTATGTGAAAGCAGGTGTTTTGAGTGTGTTTTAACTTTGAGGTCCCAGGAGACAGTGGGAGCAGGAGAGAAGGTCCGGGACATATGCATGTGCAGGTTTCCCTGCTGTTGTTCTCTGAGCACCTTGTCCCTTTTCCCATTTACGCATTGTCCTATATGTGGAGGCTAAAAGATGCTAAGATAAAAATACATTAACAAGCCACTAGAGATAGGCTTGCATACCCCTCTCCAAATGGGCTTATCGTATTGGATGATACAATTTGGCTGGGGGCATAAATGCATGAGGAATTCTATCTGTCCGTGCAGGTGTCCTGACGGGATGAATGTGTCCCAAGGACAAACCTAAGACACCTTGAGGTGATCCAGTAAAGTGCAACTAGCACCTATTTGTTTTTATTATTGTTGTTATTATTATTTTTCAATACAGGGTCTATGCAGGTCAGACTCATAGTGATCCTCCAGTCTCAGCCTCCCCAGCACTGAGATTACAGGAATGTTCCACCAGCCCCAGTTCTGGGGCCATCACGGTGCACCTGGAGTTCCAGGGCCTGCACAGGGGATTGAACCCAAGTCCTTGTGCTTGTCAGGCAGGTACTTAGACTGCTGCGCTACCTCCCCAGCCTGGGGAGTGAGCTTTAACAGTGAGCTTCCTGCTCACAGTGCACAGAGGTGGAGGCAGGCAGTATTTCCCCTGCTTATGAAGCCGGGGAAAGCAAAAGACATTAGGACAAGTGATCAACTGGAACCTTTTCCCAAAGCTGACTAGAGTTTCTGCCTCCTACCATTGGGTCTCCCTGCTCCTGCCTTACCCCATTACTTTCATCACTCCTGTTATCCCAGGCTCTTGGAAGGCACTGAGAAAAAGTATGGCTCAGGGCTCTGGGCCTCCAGCGTGGACCTAGGTATGATGAGTTTCCCAGGAGGTGGGATCTTTCAGTGGTGGAGCCTAGTGAGAGGTGTTTAGGTCGGTGGGGTTCAGACCTCAGGAAGGATTCATGGCATCATCCACAGACCCTTGTTAATTCCTATGAGCACAGGGTGTTGTAAAAAGATCGAGGCTCAGTGGGGAACGGCATCACACACCCATCATCCCAGCACTCGGAAAGCTAAGGCAGGAGGACTGAGACAAGCCGGAGGCCAGCCCAGGCTCCACGGTGAATTTAAGTCAGCCTGAGCTACACAGTGAGACCCTGTCTCAAAAAACCTCACTCCTCCTCCTGCAGAAAAAGAGCAGGCCAGGCCCCTTATCTCCCTGCTTTTTATCCTGCCTTGTGACCCCTCCCTCTTGTACATGCCCTCACCAAGATGCTGTGGTAATGACACTGGCAAGAAAGGGGACCTTCCCCAGAAGCCTGTGAGCTAAGTAGACCTCTCTGCTTTACAAAGTGCCTGACTTCAGGTGTTTGGTTATAATAACAGAAAACTAATAATAACAAGCATCAGAAGTAGGCAGGAGAGTCTCTGCATCTCCCAGTTGGAAAAAGCAGAGGTGAGAAATGTGGTCAGGCTCCACTAAAATGCTGAGAGTCAGCTCTATGCAAGACTTGGAATTGAATTCAGCACCTAAGTGAACCAGGTCTCACGCTGACGATGTGCTTCGTTTCCTACGTCCCTGAGCTTTCCATAGTGCGACCAGTGACAGGCTAACTTTTTTTTTGTCCTCAGCTAGGGGGTGATATTATAATCATTTAGCAACCAGTACACCATGCCATTGTCTGTCAGGATGGTCGCTGGCTTTAAGAGCAGGCATAACTAAATCAACACTGAAAGGCCTCTACCAATCTGAAATTTAATCTTCGAGACATTTTCAGATGTGCTGCCTCTGAGCCCAGGAGCAGACATGTGCCTAGTGTTCCCGAGTGGCAGAGACAAATTTCCTCCTGTTCTGATACCGTGTTTTCTCCACTCTCAACAAAGGGAACTTCAACATCTTAGCTCCTGCTAAACCCCAAGAGCCTATTGGGAAGGCTAATCATTTTTCCATTCACTGATTCAACACATCATTATGGAGTGTATGTGATGCTGAACCCACTGACTAAATAGCATCCATTAAACACTGACAGCCTCGGTGTCACATGCGGCATGGGAATATGTGTAGTGTGGTCCGGATAGGTCTTTTTTTATTTATTTATTTTTCTGTATTTAGGACAGGGACTACAGAGTCTACAGGATCTCGCTACATAGATCAGCCTCAGTGATCCTCCTGTTTTCAGCTTCCCAAGTGCTGAGATTAGAGGCGCGCACCACCACGCCCAGTCTCGGGCGCCATCTCGGCCTGCCCTGGGAACGCGGCTGGCACGGCATGCCCGGCATTGAACCCCAGCTGCTGCGCTCTGCCTAAGCAGGCACTTTAGTCCACTGAGCTATCTGGCTGGCCCTAGGTCTTTTTATTTTAAATATGAACATTTAGAAAAGTAGGGAATGCTACCTAAAAATAAAAATTTCCAGGTTATCTTGAGAAACGGTAAAATCTGTTCACAGTGGGTCCGGTTTCTGCAAAACGATACGCTGGCTGGCGTGGGGTTGCTGCGTTCGCGCCCCGCGCAGTGCCCACTGTCCCCAAGCACCGGCGATGGCTGCCTCCTGGCGGCCTCGCTGACTCTGCACTGTGTGAGTGTGGGAGCGTTGACAGCGCGGAGGTGCCTCCCTGCTTCCACGCCCCCGTCAGAAGCGAGGAAACAAAAGCCAGAGCAAGGGCTTGGGTGGCTTTTATGAGCTAGGCCCCTTCCCCTGTTTATGATACCTGTCATGTTCCACAGGCGCTGGGGTTTGTAGCTCCCAGAGTAGAGGGATGCCAGGTTTCTCTGACGTGAATGTCAGCCTCGGGAGTTTACGGGAGTGAGGATTAACGTTGACAGTCTGAGGGTCCCCACCCAGGCCGCGGTAGCAGGCAGCGTGAAGCGATGCGAAGGCTTCCGGGTGGGAAGACTCCGGGCTGTGGAGGGGCGGATGCGAGGGCGCGGGCGCGCGGAGTGGCGCGAGCGCCTGGTGGCGGGGCGCAGATTCCGCGCAGCGCCTTCCCGTGCCCCTTCTTGGGCTTGGCTCGTGGAGTCCCAGGCAGGTTAGCGCGGCAGCAAGGGCAGCAGGGAAGAGAGGTGGGCGCTGCTTTCCTTTCCCTGGGACTCTGACACAGAAGTGGAGCAGCGGCAGCTCCCGGGGAGACTGTTGAGAAAGGTCGAGTGAAGGAATTAGGCAATGTCATGGCTCGCGTATGAAGAAGCCCCCAGGATGCGTTTGTTGAGGATTTGATCCCCAGCTCTGGCAATGTTCAGGGGTGAGGCCTAGAGGCGGAGGTGGACTATAAGGGCGCTAATGTCATCAATGGATTAATCTTCTAAGTTCACGAATGAATGTGCTGTTGGGTGACAAAGCCGGTCCTGAAAGTGAGTCTGCAAGGCTGTGGCTTTTCTTGGAATCGTCCCCTGCTTCCTGGCCACCGTGTGGAGAGCAGCCTTCCTGCGCTGCACCCTCTTACCATGATGACATGCTGCCTTGCCGCCAGGTGGCCCTGGACCTCTGAAGCCATGAGCCAAGGTCAATGTTTCCTTCTGTAGGTTAGATATGCTAGACATTATTCCCCAGCAATGGAAAGGTGACAAGCACCGCCCTGGAGATTGAACTCAGAGGCACTCTATCTCTGGGCTATGTCCCTAGCTTTTTTGCATTTTCTTTTGAGACAGGTCTTGCCAAGTTGCCCAAGTGTCACTTGAACTCACAATTCTCCCCCGTAACCCCCCCCCCCACACACACACGTGCTGGAATTGCAGGCATATACCACTCAAAGGCATGATTGGAGGACATATCTGGATGGCATAATGCTTCATGGCTAGTCACAGAGAAAGTAATAGTAATATTTACTCCATGGGGAAACTGAATGACCCCAGTGGAGGAAGGGCAACCAGAAAGCGGGGGTGAGGTGGGGGTGGGGATGACAGGGAGACAGAGACAGAGACAGAGAGACAGACACAGAGACACAGAGACAGATTGACAGACATCTGGAGGCCAAACGAGGAGCCCATTGGTGGTATCCACATGGTCAGCCTCCTGGGCACTGAGATCAAGAAGACCAGATTGTAGCCTTTGATATCCAAGAGGAAGATATCAGCTCATGATCCAAGACACAGGACAAATACATCTTGCCCCTGATTGGAGCTGTAGGGCAAGACTAAGCTGCAATGTCTGCCAACATTGAATATTGTTTAACTCCTCTGACTTGAGTGCAGAATAACCTCCTGGCTTCAGAAAGCTCAGAGGCCAAGACAAGAGAAAACTTTGCCATCTGGTTTTGGAGATAAACTATTCAAATTGCAATTCAGAACAGCCAGGATGGAGCAAGGAGCATCTTTGATTGGTCGGCTGTCCCTGGAGAGATGTCCCTGATCTGCATTACTGGGATCTGCCACTCCTGTAAAAAGCTGCCTGGAGATGACTCACGCAGTCAGTGTCCAAACCACTGCTTCTGCAGCACACCAGCCTATTCTCCTGGTCTCCTCCCTCTTTCTGCAGCTGCAATCTGAGAGGCATTTGTTGTCCCCAGGGAGGATCCCTGGGACCTGGACTCAACATCCGGGCCTGGCCAGCTGCCGTTGCACTCTGCAGGTAGTTAGAATTTCTTATATCCCAGGGAGAAAGAAGTAAGTCTGAGACCAGGCAATGTACATGACCTCATCACTGGTCCCATTCCTAGAGGGAGCAAGGTGAGTCACCTGGTTCAGTGTTCTAAACTCAGGCCCAGCTGATGAATTTAGGACAGCTCCATGGAGCTCCACGTGCTTTGCATTTCTCATTAATTAATCTGATTTACATGCACTTGGGAGTTTGCAAAAGCTTAGATCAGAGGCATCAGGATTCAGCCCGGTTTTCTTTCTGTATATTTTTGGTGCAAGCTTATTTTGTGCTGCCTTTTTGTCTGCTCTCCCTTGCCTGTGGCTGTCTAAGGCAGCACTTTATCAGTCCTGCCAGATGCTATCTCATTGCTTCAGCAGCGGAGTAGGAGGGTGGTCAGGTCACGGTGCGATTGTTATGCACTCAACCTACTGTCTGACACATCTGACCTACCTAGAATTGAAAGACTGTGCGCTCAAAGTTCCTCTGAGTCTTCAGAGGGCGAAGTTGTCATGATTTCTGTCAGCCTGAAATGTACTGTTCAAAATTTTTGCCTTTACAAACTCTTGCTTCACTTGATGAAGGAAAAAAAAAAAAGACCTGTGGGCTCATATATAAGTTTGGGTCCTGTGCTCATCTCTGGCTGTGTGGCGTTAGACATATGTTGCTTAGACTTTCTTGGCCTCTATTGTCCATCTGTAACAATGGGATTTTATAAACCTCAGAACATTGTAATGAATACAGATCACCAGCACACACTGAGGTTTAAGGAAGGTCATTCAGTTTCATGCACTTTGTGGTCAGCCTGCTTATCCTCCAGAGCACACACACATATTTTAACCCTTTGGTGTGCGAGGGGCTGGCTCACAGATCTTGCCCCAAGAACTGCTACAGTTTGCATGAATGTGAATTTCATCACTGCTCATGGACCTCACTGTTCCTCCATGCAGCTATCACCCAGCCTCACCAACCCTTCCGCCACACTGAGCCATAGCAGGAATGCCATACTTGCAGTGCCATGTTGGTTTGGGAAGTTGTAGGTTCAGAGCCATGAGTTGGAAGAACAGGTTGGGGGATTGTGGGGTATGAGTGTGGGACAGATGGGGGATCAGTTGGGTGTGTGAAACACTGTGGAGCTGCCGAGATACCCAGGGAATGAAAACCAACCCTCCCTAATGGGACCAGGCAGGAAATGTTGAAGGAATTCAGCTGGCACCTGGGAGGTCCTCAATAAGTATGGGAGAATTGGGATGGACTGGGTGAATGGACAGGCCAGCGGTGGCTTCATCAGGATTAAGCTCCTGCCCAAATGCTCCTTATCACAGGGGACCCTCTTGGTCTTTGACAGATACCAATGTTCAACCTGTCCCCTTGAGCTCCAGCCAACTTGCTTTCCCCAAATGTTCCCTAGTAGATCGCATATTACACTTATCTGCTTATGTTTTGTCTCCGCCCTCAGGACAAAACAAAAGAGCCCTGCCTCTTTTGTTCTCTCTTGCATCTTCAGTACAGAGTTAGGCCCAAGGGAGGGGCTAAGCTATCTGAATTAATGACTACATATAAGATCAAGACAGGGGTAGGTGGGGGTCAGAAGGCCTGGGAAAAAGACCCACAGTGGTTCTCAGACTCACTGGAGGTTGGGGTGACATACAGATTCCTGGCCTGGTTCCTAACCACTAATCCAGTCTCCAGGCTGGAACCTGGGAATCTGCATTGACCAGATAGATGCTCAGGTGATGTGGATTTGGCTGTGGATGTCTGGAGGATCATACTGAAGAATACTGGACTTGCCTTCCAGAAATGCATGGGTTCTTCCAGTCATACCTCTTTTGCACATGGACTTCTGTCTGCTTACCTCAGAAGCACTTTGTAGCCTGCAAACACTAGACTTAACAGTTTTTCACATACACCTGGGTGAAGCCTGCCCCAAACAAGATGATGAAAAGGAAGATATAACTTTCTCCAAATTGCCCCATCCAAAAATGATGCTCTGGGCCTCCCCCAACGCTCTTTCCCATGTGTTTTACTTGCTTGTGTGCTCCTGAAATACTTCTTATCTCTGGATCTTTAGTGCTTGCTACCAAATTGTCCCTGCTTCCTTCTTTTTTTTTTTTTTTTTTTTTTTTGTCTTTTTGAGACAGGGTCTCACTATGCAGTTCAGGCCGGCCTCGAGCTCACTTTGTAGCTCAGGCTGGTCTCCAACTCACAACAATCCTCCTGCCTCAGCCTCCTGAGTGCTGGGATTACAGGCCTGCACCACCACGCCCGGCTGCTTCCTTCTTTTCAAATGACTTTCTGTGTAGAATTGCTCACTCTAGAGAGTAAACTTCAAGGACACAAATTGCGACTTCGGTGCTAGCGACAGCTGTTCTATTAATGCTCCTAGCTCATTGACCAATTAACAGCCACAGCTGGGCCCTGAGTAAGTGCTTGAAACACAGAAATGATGACAAATGCAATGCTAATGGCAGGTTGGTGGAAACACTGCCTCCAGTTTTCTCCCTTTCTCTAAGACCCATGACTTGGTAGAAAGAGGAATTTTCCTAATGTTATATAACACTCACTTTCTCTCCCCTTCTCTTTTTTCCTTCTTTCTTAAGCTATCACCAGTATTTGTCCCTAAATTCATTTAGCATTGGAAGTATATGCCCATAGTAAATGTTTCCATGGACACAGAGAGACGGGCTTTTGCAGAGAGGGCAAGAGAAGAAGCTAACACATTTGTCTCCACCGGTTTCCTTTACGTGGAAGGCGTGCATTGGTGGGTCAGATGGCGCTTACCCTCTGTTTGATGGAAATGGAATTCCTGTGTCCACCACTGATGACCAAAGCAGTGGCTGGAGAGTGAAAGCAGCCAGCTGGGGTTGTTAGCTGAAGGCAGTGGTGATGGCGGTGGTGGTGGCAGCAGTGATGTCGCATGAAGACGAATGTGCAGGTGGCCATGTGTGTCCATGCATGTGTGCCGCAGGAGCTACTCACATATTCTTAAGCAAATATTCACACTTCTATTAAAATGCTTCTGGGAAATCTTCAGTCGTTTCTTGCAGTTCTTCAGTAACACCGCAGACTTTCCCTTCTCTGTTGTGGACCTGCCATTCCCCTGGAGGCCTTGCTGCCCCCGCAGACTCCACATCTGTTGCCTCTCACCTGTCTCTTTTCCTCTGCCTTTGCTTCTGCAATCATTCTGATCTGTATACTTCCCCAGTCCACACATATCCTTAGGTAAGTAGCATGGGTGGCTTCAGTGTCCTAAATCAACAACTTGGTTTCAACAGCTTCCAGTTTGCCTACTGAAAAGATATAGGCTAAGGCCCATATACCGAGGGCTAGGTCGCGGCCTATGTTAATATCCTAGTGGGGCTTTTAGGAAGGAGACCCTAGTGGGAGCATGCGAAGTCATCTCTCAGCAGGAGACGTTTGGATCTTATTCTTCCTCTTTCTGCCCACTTAGCCACCATGAGGTGAGTGGCTTCCTCCAACATGTGCTCCTGTCATTGGCCTCTTGGTAATGGGAGCATCATAGCAAGGATGGAACCCTCTGAAACCACAAGTCGATATAAACCTTTTCCTCTTTTAAGTTGATTATCTCGGGTATTTCATCAGAATAACAAAAATCAGCACAGTATACAAACTCACCAGTGTGACTGTCAAGACCTTTCACAAGATAGTCACAGCTTACCTGGCTGAGCTTCTCTCCTACATGCCAGGATATTCCTGCCTCTAGGAATTCATGCAGAATGTCTCTGCTTGTAGGAATGCCTTACTCGATGTGTAGAAAGCATCTTGTGTCTACAGAAATCTTGTTCTCTATCTGAGCCCTCACCAGTGATCCACAAGCAAGCCCTTCAGCTTAGCAAAATCCTTCTTGGCTGTTCTAGACACAGCACAACATGCTGGAGACCAGGGAGAAATAAGGCAGAGGCCCTGGCCCCAGAGAGAGCCATGCTGTAACAGAGAGGGGTGTGGTGTGCAGATGGCTCTGGTGTTGACATTCAGATTTCTGTAGAAGAATGGGAAAGGAGGCTGTGACCCAGACCTCATCTGTGAAGTAGAAGTGGTGTCAGGATAAGTAAGATTACATAGCAGAAGTGCTGCTTGGGCTAAGTCTTAAAGAGTCAGCAAAAGTTTGGTAAGGATTAGACACATGGGGGCAGGAGCCACACAAGGAGATAAAACAAACAGAAGAGGATGCAGTACAGAGCTGGCTACAGCTCCACAGGTGGGCACAGCCAGCTAGAGCCCTATCAGGTGGCCAGGCTGTGCGGGAGGTGGGCACCGTACCGCAGGGCAGTTCATTGACAGAAGGAAGAGAGAGGTATTTTCTTTTGGTTCCCTCTTGGCTGTAGACTCTCATTGATCAAACTCTCCATAGAGTTTGAAGCTTTTGTACTCAATCCACCCCCTGGGGGGAAGCTGCTGGGGAAGCCAGTGCCTGACTTGAGGGTAAAAAAAAATCTACTTGTACCTGGCATGGTCATATTAAGAAGCCATGGCAGGAGCCAGGCGCAGAGAAGATTGTGCTTGACTGCAGTTGATTGCAGGGTAGAAAAGAAGGCCAGCGCTGAGACAGTAGAAGCTTTGGCTGTGATGGCAACATCTGAGCTTGCCAAGAGGTGAGCATAGTGGTTACAGATGCAGTCCAGCCCCAGCCCTGGGACTTCTCAGCTTTCTGTATGTCTTCCCATGAGATCTGGTTTCTATACTATGATATATGGGCTTGGTTTTTTGGAAAGCAACATGATTATATCAAGGATACTTTCAAGGAGAGAAAGTTCAGGAGCAGATAAATTACCCAGGGGGCTGTTGCAAGGGTCTTAGCAAGAAATAATAAGCATCTTCTGAGGATATTAATAGTGGCAATAGAAAGGATAAAAAGAACTTGGGATTAAAAGTAAAACATTTGGGAGATAAAGTGAGGAAGATTTGGTGATTGACAGATGCTGTGGATTGACTATGGCCCGTCTTCTACACTCATGTTGAAATCTCACTCCCCCATCATTAGGCATGGCACAGTAAGATTTAACCTGGCTCTGTGGTTCGGCTCATTAGGCCGGCTTTCACATGATTGAACCCTGGTGACTTTCTAAGCAGACGAAGAGGCCTGGAGGCCATGTGTACACACACGCAGTCTCTTACTGTATGCTCTTCTGTGCCGTCTTGGGGCTCTGCAGACAAGGCCATCACTGGGTGAGGTCCCCAGAGCTTGAATCTTCAGAACCATGTGCCCAAATAAATTCATTTTCTTCATAAAGTAGTCTAGTTCTGTTTTGTTTTGTAATGATTGTGAAAAAGTAGAGTGATATGGATGGAGGTAGGAGTTGAGGGCAAATCAAGAGTGGAGGTTGATTTCCGGATTTCCACCTTGACCAGCTAGAAGCGAGGACAAGGATCCCATCATCTGAAGTGGAGGAACAGAAGTCTGCTATCATTTGAATCTTGGGGGGAAAAATCAGATTTAAAACCATAGTTTTCTAATGGCCTGAACAAAATTCACCAAAATGTACAGGAGGGCATTGTTGAGAGGTTTGTATATCAGAGTCCAATTTTTTAAAAAGATTTCAGTTCGTTCATTGTTTGAATCTATTTTTTTTTTAAACAAGAGATTGAGTGGCTTCTTTTGTCGTCTTTTAAAGCTCCTTCTTACGATATGCCAATCTGACAGCCATTAGAGGAAGCTGTTAATTTTTTCATTTCACATTACTGCCTTACAGAGTAGATTTAAAAAATAGATATATAATCACAGGACTTGAACAGTCTTTTTTAGCTGTGAGAGTAGGAGGAAGATGGGTGTACAGAAGGCTTTAGGTTGGTTTATTAACAGTCACGGTGCTCCGCTGTCCTACCATATGTAAACTCCCAGCAGCACACTGGCTTCTTGACCACAACATCATGGTGGAATCCGGGGGCTGTGGATCCAGGCCCCTGCTTCCCCAGACATCTCCCTTGAGCTTTTTTTTTAAAAGCATAACTCAAGACAGGATGCTGAGCTCTCAAGACCACGTCAAGCCCCCTCTTAAGATTGTTTTCCTTTGTCCCCTTTGCAAAGTTGTGCTACTGCTTTTCTTTCAAATAAGGTCTTAGAAAAATATATTGCAGGGATAGTTTTGGACATGTTGCTTTGAAATTTCCAGCAGCTCTTCCAGCAAGGGCTTTTTGGTTTCCATGGAAACCAGTAATGTTTTGAAGAGGCGTGACGGGTTCAGCATACAGGAGCTGCCTGAGGGAGTGCATGTCAGTTGGTTAGATGGAGCCAACAGTGAAATCACTGCCCTCCGAGGATGTGTCTGACACGGTCATCTTGACCTTCTGAGGAAAGAGAAACGTGAGGATGAAGTGGTTCCTGTCAGTCTGCAGCCCTCTCGCCACCCATCCTATTAAGTCTGTCTACGGCTCCTCTCCGCATCATCGAGTCATTATTCCAACTCATTTTCAGCACTCTGGGTTTTAAGCCACCAGTGGGGCAGATGCAGTGACTGACGCCTGCGTAACTCCTGCAGTCGGAATGCTAGGGAGCCGGATCTGGCAAGGGGAGGTTATGTTCCCATTGGCTGGCTTTTCTGCACTTGTGGGATTTATTCTCTAGAGGCTTAGCTTCTTTCTGCTAGTGGATTTCAGGCTGGGATAGTTGCCTCAAGGATTTAAAGCTTTTACATATTTGCATGTGTGGGGGAGAGAAGCCTGGAATTCTGCTGAAGAGATGGTTCTGCCTGGTGGCCCCAAGGATGTGTGGGAAATCCAGTGAACTGTGGGCCAACAGTGTAACGTTAAGTTTTCCACACTGGGCTCCCAAGAGCTGGTAGTGGGATGTACCTCCATAAAATTCATACAACATTTTGGTGCTCTTGTAAAGGCGGAAGAAACTTCCCTCCACCCTCGGTCTCAGTATTGTGTCCGCTGAAATAAACTGCCAACAGGCAGACCAACAGGAGACAAGACACACAGTTGTCACGTGCACCAGAAGACCACAGGAATGAGAAGTGACCCTCGCCACCCAGTGAGATGAAGAGGCTTTTGTGTACTACCACACAGGGGAGAGGGAAGTGTGGAGAAGACAACTTTAGCGGAAGAGTAACGATCCTAAAGCCAATGAACAAGCCCAAAGAATGAACGGTAGCTTGGGCCCAAGCTGCTCTGGGCTCTGGGTGTGACGACTCCAGTCTGCCTTCCTTTGAGCCTGTCTTGCCTCCTTAGGCAGATTATGTCTCAGTATCATCGCATGCCTTCGGAAGAACTCTCCACGGAAAAGAGAGCTTGAAGCCAGGTGCGGCGGTGCACACCCAGCACTCTGGGAGGTTGAGGCAGGAGAATCACAAACTGGAACCCAGCCTGGGCAACTTAGTGAGACTCTGTCTCAAAATAAAAAAAAAAAATGAGGATACAACTCAGTGTGAGGTTCCTGGGTTTAGTCTCTAGTACTCCTCTCTGCTTTGGGAAAATAAAATGGGTGAGAGAATGAGAGGCGCGTTGGGCGGGGGGCTGCTCCTTTAGCCTAAAGTACTTGGCTTGGCCAGAAGCCTTTCAGCAGGTCACTCTTTTCTGAGCACAGCATATTCACAGCTGCAAACGGAGAAACTTGTATTTATTTAACTCTAGATTTTATAAATCATTTGGTGCTGAATAAAGTCCTGGGACTGCCTCGTCCTGTCCTCCCATCGCGGAGCCTGTGCAGAGGCCGCATAGCCACCTGGACTTTGCTCTTTCTGCACCCCTTGCCTCGAGGCCTTGCTCTGAAGAACCCCGTAGGCTGGCCCAGGGGGTCAGCTGGAAGTGTCCAGTAACTGACACTCTTAGAGCAGCCCTGGTCCGAGAACTGATGGAGCCGAGGTGTCAGCGGCGCCCCCCTGCGGCTGCTTGGCATTCTGCGCCGGCGTCCCAGCGCGGGGCTCCCCAGCCGTCACAAGAGGTCCTGGGCTCGGGTGCACTTGATTGGCTACCTCCAGTCTCGGTCTCATCTCCTTACTTCCCGATGGATGTAGTGACTACATCCTGGGAGGGCTTTTGTATATTTATCTTTATTCATTTTCCCATCATTTTAAAAGAGAACTAAAAAAAAAAAAGTTTGAAATGATACTCCATTTTTAATTGAGATGAAATTCATAAAACATAAAATCAACCACTTTAAGTGAAAAATTCAATTCCTTTTGTGTTGAATTGTGCAACTCTATCTAAATCTCATCCTAAAATGTTTGCATCATCTCAAAAGGTAGCTCTGTATGCATTGAACAGTTACTCCCTCTTTCTTTTCCTGGTCCCTGGCAACCACTTGTCTACTTCTTGTCTCTATGGATTTACCCATTCTGAATGTTTCACATAAATTGAATCACAGTATATAAAATTTTTTGTGCCTGAATTCTTTCACTCAAGATAAACGTCTTAATTTCATCCATATTGAAGCTTGTGCCAGTACTTCATTCCTATTTCATAACTGAGTAATAGTCCTCAAATCATAGTCCATTCACTGGACATACCCAAGAGCTACCTATTCCTTTGTCTTTTAATAAGCATTTGGCCTGTTGCTGTCCTTTAGCTATTGTAAACAGTGCTGCTTTGGATATCCATGGGTAAATATTTGTTTGAATCTCTGATTTTCCAATTCATTTGAGTATAGTTGGTCCTTGACTTACGAACAAGCTCTATCCTGGGAGAACTGTTTTCTAAGTCAGATTCGTGCGACCGTCCGCAGCGCTAATGTGCATAGGCCAGAGACTCACGCACACGCCCGCAGGAGGTGCTGCCGCCCCACAAGGCAATCCGGGAACTTCGTGAAGACTCGCGTGCTTCTACAGCAGCTATGGGAGGGCTCCAGTACTCTTCAGCTGTACCGTATTCACCAAATTTCTTTTATGTGAGGTTGGGGGTTGAATCCAGGGAGTGCTGGGCTACGGCTCCTGCCATTGTACGTTTTATTTTCAGACGTGGTCTTGCTAAGATGTCCAAGCTGGTACCCTCCTACCTTAAGCTCCCAGAGTGCGGGTACGCAAGTGTGCACGGCTACATCTACCTTTAAGGTTTGTTTTTCTTTTGTATTTTTTAGGGAAGGGACTACGGGGTGTTCAGGGTCTCGTGACTAGGTCGGACTCGTAGTGATTCTCCCGTTTACAGCCTCCTGAGAGCTGGAATTACAGGAGCGCACCACCACACCCAGCCTCACCGCTGGCCCCTGTGCCTACTTGCAGGTGCTTTAATCCGCTGAGCTATTTGGCCGGCCAAGTTTTGTTTCTTTTCCGGCCATTCTAGTGGATGTGAAGTGACACTTCCTGGTTTTTATTTCCCTTTCTTTATTGCTTAGTGATGTTGAGCATCTTTTTTTTTTTTTTGTCTTTTTGAGACAGGGTCTCACTATGCAGTTCAGGCTGGCCTTAAGCTCACTTTGTAGCTCAGGCTGGTCTCGAACTCACGACAATCCTCCTACCTCAGCCTCCCGAGTGCTGGGATTACAGGCATGCGCCACCACGCCCGGCCGAGCATCTTTTTTTGTTTGTTTTTTGTTTTTACTTTATTTATTTATTACAGTGTCTCGCTACACATCATGGACTCTTTTTTTTTTGCGGGGGGTGGTGTCAGCTCAGCCCACCCTCGGGGAGGGCCTGGCACAGCATGTGGTGCTGGGGATCGAACCACTGTCCCTGAGAGCTTGCCTAAGCAGGCGCTTTAGACTGCTGAGCTATCTTGCCAGCCCCTGTTGAGCATCTTTTGCTTTGCTGCCCCGGGATTTTCATTTTGAAAACCTTCCTATATACTGAGAAGCTGAAGTAAGAAACACACAGACTACATCCGGCAGTCTTTCCTCAGATCAAACGTGTTACACTCGCCAGAGCAATGCCTGGCGGTGTCACTGCCCCTGCCCCTCTGTGCGCAGTGTCTCCCATCAGCTGGAAGGGGCTCCTAGAGGCCTGCGTACGTCCTGGTGACGTGTTTCAGCTTAGCATCTTCGCAGCAGGGGGAGTTCAGAGTACTTTCTGTGGGACAGTTGCCCCACGCGCACGTTCTAATGGTCTCGCAGAGCGGTCCTGGGTGGAGGACTCGTGGTTGTTTCTGCCTACTCAGACTCCACAGCCCCCTCTTCTAGCAGCACCATTTTTACTTCCTTCTTAGAAACCACCCACCCCTCTATCGGGCACTTCTTCTCCCCAACTCCCTACCCCTAGAGGTGCAAGTCAGGGAGAGACATGCGATCCAAGTTGGACCAGCAGAGCCAGCCCCAAGCTACCATACTTCAAGGAAAAGAAGGTTACGTTTTTGTAGGACCCACTGTTGTCTTACGTACACTGCAGAAAGCACTACCAAATAATTATCGAGTAGGTCAATTATAAGATATATTCTGATTTCTGTTTGCATGGGAAAAGGGCTGTAAAGCCCAAATAATTTCTAAAAGCATACATGAGGTTGCGCCGCCATCCTGTTCTGTATGCGCCGCCTTAGTACATCAACAAACCATGTCAGCTTGTACAGATACTGCCTGATGTTATGTCTGCTTACAGCCATAGAGCTTAAATCACCTATATTCCCAAAACAAAGAGAACACACAAACCTCAGCTGGGGCCTAGCTTAGAAAAACATTTAATCTCTAGCCTGGGAACACTCTCCTAAGACAGGCCATTGTGACCCAGCCAGTCTTGAAAACAGTCAAAACCACAGTTAACTCATAGTTGTCCTTTTGCCTGCCCCTCTTAGTTTCACTAAAAAGCCATATATTCTCAAAGCTACCAATTATTTTAAAGGTCAACCTAAACTAACCAATGCCATTCGCTTCTGTAACTGCACTTACAAGACCCCTCCTCCCTTTGTCTTCCTGCTTAAAACCCAGCCCTCAGTCAGCTCGGGGCTCTCTGTTCCTGCACGTTCAGTGAGCCCCATGCATGCATGGAAAATAAAATCCCCTTGCTTTTACATGAGAGGACGTCTCTTGGAGTCTTTCTTCACGCGGTGGGCTTCTCAGACCTAACAGGGCAAGGGTACCGAAGACTGATGGGCACCCCACACTCTGGAGCAGCAGCCCTATGCAGACTGAGCAGGTCCTCGGGGAGAGCTCCCTAGCCCCACAGCTTGTAGTCTCTTCTCAGGGCCCAGACAGATGCACTGGGAGGCCACCGTCCAGAGCTCAGGGTGCACAGCAGAGAGACTCAGGCTCATCAGCCTTGCAGATGGGGCCCTCTGCTCCTGTACTACTGTGGCTTTCATTTGAAGTGTCCCCCAAAGACCTGTGAATTGAGAGCTGGACCCCTGATCCAGCTGTGTTGAGAAGGTGACTGGATGGTGAGGGCGTTGACGCTGAGCATTCCTGAGTTCACAGCCGAAAGAGCTGTAGGAAGGTGGAGTTGTGGGAGCTGGAGGAAGCAGTCCCCTGGGACATGCTTCGGAAGGCACCTTTCCTCGGACTCTTTCCTTCTGCCTCTGTTTCCTGGCTGCTGTGAGCCCAGCTACTCTCCTCTGTCCCCTCTGCCATGACAGGATGCTCCTGCCTGGGAGCTAGCCAGCCCCAGACTGAAATCTCAAAATCCATGTGCCAGAATAAACCCTCCTGTTCTCCTCCTGGAGCATCAGGTAATTTGTTCCAGTGAGGGAAAGCCGAGAATGCCTTACTCATTTTCCATGGCAACCAGACCTTCTGCTTCCTTGAATGCACAGGGTTGCAGGGACCCATTCTGCGGAAGGGAGCAGCTTGAGAAGCTGCTGCGCAGCTCCCAGAGGGGACTCGGAGATGGCGGAGAAGTTGCAGTAGGAGTGAGTGTGGCAGTGGGCACTGGCCAGGCCAGTAGGACAACATCTTCTATCCCCAGATCTCCAGGCTTTGGACTCAGAAATTAGGCCCCTGAGCTGTGTGACAACAGTGGCGGAGGCATCCAGCCCCTGCCTCAGCTTCCCTCACACGAGTCTGTTATTTCCAGCACCGTGGGGAGGGTTCAGTGACGTGGTCTCTCTGACTCTTGTCGCAGTGGCGCAGTGTAGGTTTAGCTCTTGTTAACCAGTGCTCTTAGCCGTGAGCTGCTCCTTGGGAGTCTTGGGCAGCCCAGAGCTGCTGGCTCCTTTGCTCTGCTCTTCACACCCACCCCCAGAACCTCTTCACAGCTTTGTTTCTCTCCACTTCCTCTTGGGTCCTTCCCATAAGCTCACAACTTATTATGATCCAAGAGGCCTTTGTGACACCAGGCCTGGCAGAATTAGGAGGCCACAGGGCACCCTCGCAGCACAGAGCCAACAACTTCGGAACACGATATTCTCCTTCAGGGGGCTCACTTCAGGGTTTATGGTGGGCCCAGGACCACACTGGGGACTTCTGGGGACCACTGAAGCCTTGTGCCTTGTGTCTTTCACAGATCAGTGAGGTTTGGTCCCAGGCACTGCTATTCTAGGGGCACTGCTATTTCTGAGCAGAGATAGGCATGAGAGAAAGCCAGGAATGAGAATATGTGTGTGCAGATCTCCAGGCAAATGGACATGAGAGCAGCCAGGTGAGTCCTGGAAGATGGGGCTGGTGTTAGGGTGACACAGTGGTGAGCAGCACAGACAGACAGAGCAGGAGGAGATCCTTAGCAGGGGAGAAAGCCTTAGGAAATCCCCAAACAGGGAGGAGGATGAAGAGAGGGAGAGAAAGAGGAGAAGGAGGAAGAAGAGAAGGAGGAGGAGGAAGAAGGGAAGGAAGAGGAGGAAGAGGAGGAGAAAAAAGAAAAGGAGAAGGAGAAGGACATGGAGGAGGAGGAGAAAGCAAAGAAGGAGGGGGAGGAGAAGGAAGAGGGCGAAGAGAAGGAGGAGGAGAAAGAGGAGGAGGAGAAGAGGGAGGAGATGGAGGAGGAAGAAAAAGAAGAGAAGGAGGAGGAGAAAGGGGGAGGAAGAGAAGAAGAAGAAGAAGAAGAAGAAGAAGGAAAGGAGGAGCAGGAGGAGGAGAAGGAAGAGGAAGAACAGGAGGAGGAGGAAGAAGGAGAAAAAGACAAGGACCAGGAAAGAGAACACTAGAAGGGACAGAAAATCAAAAGGGGAACAGAGTAGGGTGTGGTCCTGTGTACGAATGTACTCTCAGCTATTCAACTACTGGAGGTTGAAGCAGGAGTCAATCCCTAGGGGCTCAGGGCCAGCCTCAACAACAAAGAGAAAGCCTGTTAGAAAAAAGAAAGAAAGAAAAAAAAAAAAAGGCAAGGAAAAGAAAGGAGAAAGAAAGCAACAATCTGGGCATTAGTGATGCACCCCTGTGATCACAAAACTCTGGGAGGCTGAGACAGGAGGGCTGTAAATTTCATCCGTGCCTAGAAATTTTGTAAGACCCTACTGCAGAAAAGAACTTCTAAAAAAGCACATACAAAAAAACGAGCTGCTCCATAGAAATATAAGCACAGTTATCCAACAGAGGCTTGGCAGAATTGGCAGGAAACAATAAAGTATCCAGAGGCCCAGCCTGCTGACACCCTAGGGACACAATGATGACAAGACTTGAAAATTCCATAGTGCTCAGAAGGTGAGGGGCAGGGGCCCAGCGACCTGAAAGCTTGTCTGCCTTGTGCTGAGTCATGGGCTCACCCCGCCAGGCTGCTTGGCAGCGAGCAACGCTCAGTGAGCACGCGGAGTCACCTGCGTGAGGCTCCAAGGGGATGGAGGGTGCTGCCCCGAGTTGGGGTGGGGTGTCCTGGTTAGGGTACCTGGGGGCAGACATCAAGTCAAGGATTTCACTGGAAGTGGTTAGTCTACAGGTGGCAGGCACAGGAGAGGAGGGATGGGCGGAGTGGTGTTGTGCCGGGCGCGGGAGCGCTCACCTGGGCTCCGGCACTCTGGGAGCCTCAGGCAGGAGGAGCCCCACCTGGGCAACTAAGCCACTTAGTGAGACCATGTCTCAGAAGAAAAACTAAAAAGGTCTGGGCATGTAGCTCGCTGCGCAGGCCGTGGGTCCAATTTGCAGCATTAGAATGACAGTGACAACAACAGGAGGTGTGTGTTACTGAGCATCATGGGAGACGGAGCCTCAATCCCATGGGCCTCAGCGCTCCCACCCAAGGGGAGGAGAATGGATAGCTGCCCTCCCCCTGCTCCATCCTTCTTTGGCTCAGGGTACTCCCGGGCATAAGTATCCTTCTAGCATCTCTGGATACCCTGTGAGTCACTGATGGAGTATTTGATTCTTACCTGTGGGTCTTGAATCTTCAGGGGCACCAGAGCTATTGCTAGAGGTTTATGAACAAGTATTGCAATTGTTCAGATGGATACAGGAGTCCCCCAGTATCCCCTCCCTGTTTATACAGTCATGTGTCACTTAGGAGCCTAAGATCTGAGAAGTGGATTGACAGGCAATGTGCCCCTGCTGAGGGGCCATGATGGCACTCAGGATGCAATCTATGGGCCTGAAATGTCTTTTAATTCTTATTTTTGATACAGAGTCTCTCTACTCAGCTCGGACCCATAATGATCCTCCTGTCTCAGTCCCCCCAGTGCTGGGATCACAGGCGGGTGCCACCATGTCTGGTTTTGGTGGCCAGCATGGCATGCCCAGGGTTCCGGGCTGGAGCGGCACGTGGTACTGGGAATCAGACTCCAGTCGTTGTACTCACCAGACAGGTGCTTAGACTGCTGAGCTAGCTCCCCAACCCCAGGACTAAAATGTCTTTATCTGACACATAACTGTATGATTTTTCCCTGTACCTTTATACCCATGATAAAATTTAATTTATATGTTAAGCATAGAAGAGGTTAGCTAACGGTAATAATAAAGACTACCAATAAAATATGGGCCTGGCAAGATAGCTCAGCGGTCTAAAGTGCCTGCTTAGGCAAGCTTAGGCAGGGGCAGGGGACCACAGTTGTGTCCCCAGCACTGCATACCACGCCAGCCCTGCCCTCAGGGTGGACTGAACCAGGAAAAAAAAATTAAAAAAAGACTACCAATAAAACAGAGCAACTAAAAATAAACTGTAATCGAAGTTACTTAAAAGTTTTGAAATTTCTGGAATTTTCCATGTAATATTTTTGAACCACAGTTCACCACACGTAACTGAAAGTACAGAAAAGGGGGATTACTGTGTGGTTATCTTGTGAGGATCGGTAAGCTCTCAATAGCTCTGTGTATGTGTTGAGGAGGGTTGTGGAGACAAGACCTACTTTCTCAACTACTTGAAATACAGACGTTGCCCTATCACTAAAGTCCCCTTTCTTTTCAGTAGGTGGAAACCCAACTCAGATTGGCTTTGTCCCCAAGAAAAAAGTTTGCTTTCTATGATCGCAAAGCGAAGAGAACAGCTTGGTCCAGGTAGGTCTAAGAGCCCTCACCACATTGCCAGGAGTCTCCGTTTTCGTCAGCGTTGTCCAGCACGGGCACAAGACGCCGCCAAAGCCGAGAGGATGAGCCTCTTTCTTATTGGCCCAGCTTGGGCCACGTGACCTCGCCTGAGCCAATAATCTGGATCCTGATCGGCCAGATTGTGGTCAGGTGTTCAGGTAAGGTCCTGGCCTCCCCTGACATGTGGGCTGAGAGACCCTTCCTTGAACAGCTCTCCAAAAGAGAACTGGGGAGCTGATGTCAAGAGCAGGAGGCTGGATCTTCCTTATGAGCAACGTAAGGAGACCTCTTGTGATAAAACGGGACCCTGATCTGGAAAATGTTGGGATCTAGGGCAAAACGTACTGGAGTCGTCCAGAAGAAACGTACAGTTTCTTGGCCTTGACGTCTTGTCCTTTCATTATGTGGCAAAATCATTCTGATTATGTAAACCTCTCAGGAAATCCTCCCATATAAAAAGTTGAAAATAATTGGAAGGAAGGGAGGAGTGTGGGGAGGGAGACAGGAGGAGGCAGAAGGGGCTCGGCTACCCCCTGAGGGAGGCTCAGGGAGGCGGCTTCCTCCAGCTGGCCTCCTGGACTGCTGGCATCGCGTTGTTTTTTTCTTCTATTTATTGCACACCAATGTAGAAAACATCAGGTCTCACCGTGGCATGGTCAGCTGCCTTGGTGTGCATCCCCACCACCCTGCCCCAAAGGGCAGTTCCCACCTGCTCAGCACAGACCGAGCCTCCAGCCCTGCAGGCGAGACAAGCAGCACCGAGGCTGCCTGCTGCCTGTGCACAATGCTCTCTTTAGATTTGGACGTTGGACTGCAATAAACCAGCTTGAACAGAAGCCCCTGCACAGCGCTTTGCATTCGGTGGGGTGAGCAGAGTCGACTGTGATGTGGCATATTACAGCTGTCACTTAGCCTGCAGGGTGAGTTAGAGCTCTGAGTAATGACCGGGAGAGAGGTCTGTCAGATGTGTTCACTCTTTCAGTACATTATAGAAGGATGGATGGAGAGATTTATAGACATGGAGAGATACAGACATAGATAGATAGAAACACATCTGGGGTGGGGGCAGAGGAAATCAAGGTGCACAAAGTCTTTTTGAGAAGAGAAATCTCCTATGCTGGGGATATAGCTCAGCAGCATAGTACCTGCTGGCAGGTGTGAGGTCCTGAGTTTGATTCCTAGCCCCAGCCCCAAACCTCCTCAAATCTTTCATGAGTGTTTCTATGAATGGGGTGAAAGGATGTGTACCAAACAATATATAAAAGATACTCATGGAAGTCAGGGGTTTAAGAAAGACTGTTAGCTTGTTTACTTAGTAGTCCTATGTGTTTAAATCCTTATAGACAGCATATATGGTTTGTGTTTTACTGCCCATCCCCAAAGCCTCATGCAGTTATGGGGCGGACTTCTATAGCTTGTGATTAATTCATCCTACACAAGCCTGGGACCGACAGCCTGGATGCGACCCAAGGGAGACAGACTTGCTCTCTGTTGCCACTACTCCTACCTCTTGCTGTTTTGCTGTTTTCCCCTGCCATGAACCGCTGCCCTCTGCCATGTGCCGCTCTGCCTTGGAGCCAGCTGAGTATGGACTGAAACCTCCACAAACTGAGCTAAATAAACTTTTCTTGATTTTGGGGGTTGGGTATTTTGTCCCAGCAAGGAGAGAAAAATCAAGCAAAACATAAAAAGAGGAAAAACATGTTGCAGTGTGACGTACCTCAAAATGCTGAACGCTGTAGATTTATATTTGCCACTGTCTTATCAGAAGTGTGGGTGTGGGGGCACCAGGTTGGTGGGTACGACATCCAGAAGGGACATGGTGTATGTGGATATGTGTATGTGTTTTTCGGTCTCAAGGTCCTATTAGTGAAGGAAATCCCCTCAAACAGAATCACTCACACAGAACTTGTTGGGTTAATGGCATTAGGAAACCTGTAGATCGAGTGGCTCCTTATGCAGGATACTATACTCGAAAATGGACACTTGTTTATGTATATTTATTTATGCACACATGATGCTGTGTTAGTTGATACATTGTGTCAACTTGGCTGGGTCAGCTCCACCAGTTCTCAGCATGGGAGCCCAGCCCTGCAGGTGGGCAGGGCTCAGAATTGAGAAAGGCTTCTGTGGAGAAGCCCCAGTCTCTGGAGGAGCTTGAGCTTCACAGCTGCTGGGCTTTGAAGGAGCTCCGATCTCCGTGAACCACTGTTGTTTGCCTTGAAGCCAGTGGAATATGGACTGAACCCTCCAGTAACTGAGCTAAATAAACCTTTCCTTCCTTCATTTTGAATGTTGGGTATTTGTCCCGCAGCCAGTGAAAAGTAACAAGACAGATACAGATGTTCATATATACACATGTATCATATATGTGATGAATAGCATTTTAATTTTTTCTTTATTTTTAGAAACTTTTGTTACACTAAGAATACCTAACAGATTTTCTAGTGTGTGAGCCAGTGTTACCTAGAGGCAGGTCCGTAGAGTTTGTTCATGTCTGTTTTATATTTTCCATGGTGTAAGTATAAATTGTCCCCTGAAGGTTTGTATCGAGGGCTTGATCTACACTGTACCACCAACCCTCAGAGGTGGGGCCTTGAGAAGTAGCTGGAATATGAGTCACATCTCATCAATCTATCAGTGAGTTCCAAGTGATTGGGGTATCCAGACGTGAGGGTCTACACGAAGGCAGGGAATCATGGGAATGTAACCTTGGGGACTGCAGCCGGTCCCTGGCACCCTCCTGCCTGGCTCTCGCAGCTCACTATGTCTCTTTACTGTGCAGGTTAAGCAGCTGCCTTCTCCTGTGCTTCTCTGCCATGATATTTCTACCATGGACTGAATCTCTCGTACACCATGAGCCAAAGTAAACCTTTCTTTTTTTTTTAATTGTGCAAGTCAGATTCTTGGTCATAGTTATGAAAAGCTCACAAACACAAGGCTGTAGTAGTGGTAGGGTTGTTAGCTAAAAGCCAGGACATTCAAACATGAATTTCACATAAACCATACTTTACTACTGCTATGTTGGAAATACTGTGTTTCCCACTGACCAGCCTGAGTCGTGACCATCTGAGCTAATCACAGACTGAACTTACACGAACGAGTTATGAATTTTAAAAGATGATTTTCCAATTTAACTGGGTGCCTTTAATTTTTATGCTTGGGTCAAGGAGTTGGGGCTTGGGGCCACAGTTTCATGTCTAGGTGTGCACCTGAGTTTGGGGAAGGGACAGATTAGGGCAAATCCTACAAACATGAGATTCTCAGGGATAGAAACGAGCAAGGAGGATTTTAAAGATGTCAGCTTGCTTGATGTGCGTGCCACTCAGTCCCCTATAGAGAACGTAAGGAAAGAGATTCCAGTTGAGGGTAACATTGCGGGAGCCGTGGGTTCACGGTGACCTCCTTGAAGAAAAATTCGTGGCATTCAGCCAGGGGCCCTTGCTTGGGCCGGCGGAGGCAACAGGGACACTGGTTTCCTTTCTTTGCTAAAAGGGAGGGGCAGCCCAATAATTCTCCAGATTGAATTCCATGTGACTGGGAGGAGTCGGTTCCTGCGGGTGCCACTGCGCAGGGAAAAGTCGCCTTCCCGGGGAGGCGGCCGCGGTTGCGCTCGTAGGAGCCTCAAGGCGTTGGCGGTAGCCGGGCTGATGGCGCCATCTGGTGGTTGGAGGGCGTCCACCGCCCTGGGCTTCTCTGTCAGCTGAGATTCATCTCAACAAATGGTGAAGAGGGCCTGGGCTGGGGAGCACTGGCATGGACAGCGTAGCTTAGAAGTAGTAATTTCTTCTTTTTGCTGGTGGGGTGTCGGGGAGCCCTGGGGGGCCTCTGTGTGCTCAGTGCAGGATTCTCCACTCACCTGCACCCCTACATGGGAAGAGTATCTTTTTTCAAAACTGAAAAGTAAAATTGAAAATTTCCATTATTATTTCTTTATTTATTTATTTTTGCGGTACTAGAGATGAGCCCAGGGCCTCACACCATGAGAGCTCTACCAGCGAGCGACATGCCCAGCTTTTTCACTTTCAAAACTTTTGCAACACAGCTTCTGTACTTGGGATCCTCCCGCCTCAGCCTCCTGAGTATTTGGGGTTGTAAGTGTTTACTACTGCGTCTAGCTCTTTCTAAACATTTTGAATCTGAGGATGGTTGAAGCCTTGGATGTAGACTAGATGGATATGGAGATCAGGGTGTGTGTGTGTGTGTGTGTGTGTGTGTGTGTGTGTGTATGCCCTTATATATGTTTTGTTAAATTCTCAGTTTTAACAATAGCTAATGGGAAGTTTGGCAAAAAGACTTTTGTGCTCAAAAATATCTAGCAGTCAGGCAAAATAATTGCTTTGTTAATCAAAGAAAGTTAGGCCACTGATACTATAAGGATAAAATAAAGCAGGGATCATTTACTCAGAAGAGTCCAAGTGATGGATGGTCTTTACTTAAAAATGTTTAAAATGTTGACTTCAGTTTGAGCACATTCACCTCTTCAGAACATAAGTAATTACGCTAGAGAGAGAGAGCGACACCACGCAGGGGCTTGGGGGACAACAGGATCAGCTCTGCTGTGTTGCAGGACTTCTAAAGGAGGCTCATATGCAGGCATGCGAGTTGGCATGGATTTGGATGTGTCCTGTACTGCCCATGCCTTCCTGTGGACACAGGGCTTCTCCTTCCTGCTCTGAGCCTTTTGGAAAGGTGGGTGGTAGATTCCCTGAAGCCTTGCAGGATGGAATTGGAGAGTGGGCGCTGACTCCTTGTATGGCTGTGGCATCTTGTCATTCTTAATGTCACTCCAGTCTGCAAGTATAGCCACTAAAACCATGGAAAAAAGTCAGACGCTGGCCTGGGAGCCATGGCCCAGTGGTAAAGTCCTTGCCGAGCAGGCACAGGACCCTGGGTTCCATTCCTTTGGCTCTATCCCATTCATAATTTTCTTCTTCCCTCCCTTCTGGGAACCACTTGGTTCTGTGTATCCTTCTCAAGAGGATACAGGTCTGGGAATCAGTGTCAACTAAAAAGACACAACCATTGTTTTTGACTCCACTTCAATTTCTGGAATTGTCTTAGTATATTTCGTGGCTGACTCTTGATCCTATGTGTGTGTAGGGGAGATTTTACAACACTTGAATATTCCAGGACCAAGGACAGAGTTCCTGCCTTAGGATACCACTACTTGCTTCATCCAGTCAACTCGCCTTGTGTAATTGAGAAAACAATCTGGGAGAAAGCAAACGATGATGAATGAGATAACCTGTAAGAAACTTACATGCAAACATGCAAGTTTCTCACACTGCACATCTGTCCGTCATGTTGGTCAGAAACTTCCAACAAATTAAAGGCAGACTAAGAAGCAGCTACAAAAATCCGTACCCTGAAGCACACTCTCAATTTTTATATAAAATTATAAGAGAAGAAAGAAGCTGGGTGTGATGGCGCAACCTGGCAATCTCAGCACTTGAACAGCGGAAGAAGGGGGCAGCTGCATTCAAAGCCATCCTGGCTGCATGAGTTTGAGGCCAGAGCTCCACAGTGAGGCTCCGCTTCAACAGTGAACAAAGAAAACAAACAAACAAACAAACAAACAAGAGAAAAGAGAGTCTTGATGAGGAGTGCATTAACTACCGTAAGTATTTTATTTTATTTTATGTATTTGGTACAGGGTCTCACTATGCAGCTTGGACTTAGAGCGATCCTTCTGTTTTCAGCCTCCCCAGTGCTGGGATTACAGGTGTGCACCATTATCCCTGGTCTCAGTGGCTGGCTCAGTGCACCCTGAGGCTGGGGCCAGTGTGGCACGTGGTGCTGGGGATTAAACTCCTGTCCCTGTGCTTGCCTAAGCAGGTGCTTAGTCCGCTGAGCTATCTCACCAGCCCTTAACCACATAATGTTAAGTACAACCAAAATTCTTATTATTCTGACCTCACAAATGGAAATTATTTTAGTATTTCATGGGGCTAATACACTATCAGCTTCTTTCATCTTTAATGAACCTACTTAACCTATTTTAAGGGGAAATATTTATGAAAGGCACAGGTGAAACAAATTTTTCTACGGCTGAAGAAGCCCATTCTTTGTTGCTTTGTTGACACCCTTTATCCATCCTTTCCTGGTTACCACCTCACTTCTTGGGCTGGGGATGAGGCTCATAGTGGTAGAGCCCTTACCTCACATGTATAAGGCTCTTATCCACAACACCCCCACACCCTCACTTATTTTCACCCTCCAACTATTTCCTCCTATGTAATACTTCTGGTGCCTTTAGAATTTGCTGCAGTTTAGATGTGGGTCATTCCCTAAAGGCCTATATGTTCAATGCATGGTCTGCAGCTTGGAATTTTCAGGAGGAGGGTGTATCCTCCTAGGGGTGGGGTGAAAATTATGCCCTCAAGGGTGGTACCACTTAAAGGCACTGTGGGGCCCTAACCTTTCTCTTTCTCTCTCTTTGCTTCCTGGCTGCCATCCGTGAAGAAAATACATTCCTCCATCACCATGTTTTCAACCATGATGCACTGCTTGTTATACAACAGGCCCAACAGGCCCGAGGCAAAGGGGTTGGGTGACCATGAAGGGAGGCCTCTAAAACCTTGAGCCACTTAAGCCTTGACTCTTTGCACACTGAATATCTCAGGCCTCTGTTGCAGTGATTGATGGAGAGCGGACTAGCTCAGTACTAAAGTCACGTGGTTTGTCTCTAAGGCACAGTGAAGGAGGCGGTGGTCACTGGATACACCCTTATTTGGGAAAAGATGTGGTGTTCAGAAAGACACAGATTGCCATTGTGTTCCTCAGGAAGCTGACTGGATTCAGACTTAGCAATGGGAAGTTTGTAACCTTTAGGACCTTTTTATACAGAGCCCTTCTTGGACCTCTTCCCAGTCTGAGAAGTTTATATTTGCAATCCCGAGGATAAATTATTGGAATCTTGTCAAGTTAATTCCAGTCTACCACACCCAGTGGAACTCACAGTGAGAGTAAAGACCCTGAGGCATATTTGTAGTTATGGGGAGCCCAGGGGGCCTAAGTCCAGCCATGATGCTGGCCAACTGGAACAAAGGCCTCAACTCAGGGCCAAACTCCGCTTTTATATATTTATGAAGAAAGGAGTGGCTTGAGGATGGTAGACTGGCAGACTGTTGAGAAGCAGGTGAGTGCTGTGAGCTGGGCCAGGTAGGAGTCCTGTGTTCACCTCTGTGGTACCACAGAGAAGGATATGCAGAAAGAATAATCTGCAAAACACAGCTGAGATTGTGCCCAATGTTTTGAGTTTGGTGCTTCAGCTGTGATGTGTAATCCTTCGAGCCCCAAGGAGGTCACAGCCTCCCGGGAGGCTGATCCCAGGAAACAGTGTGAAGCGTGGGCTCTTCATCTGTCTCCTCTGGGCTCACACCAGGGAGCAGCAGGTGGGGGTGCTGGGAAATGCACCTGCTATCGCTAAAGCCTATCACCAGCACCTTGGCTAGACAGATGCATTGCCTATAGGGGATAAAGGAAAGTCCTAGCCAGCTCTGCGTGGACATGATAGGGGCGGGCTCAGTCACAATGGAGACAACTGCCTCTCTTTCAAGGAAAGTTGCCCAGGTCATTCCCCACACCCATTGTTTTGTAATTAAATAAACTTTTGCAAACCTTGTTTAGGGGTGGGTAGCCCAGTGGTCTAAGTGCCTGCCTGGCACATAGCTCGATCTCGGGTACAGCATGCTACGCTGGCCCCGAAGCCCCAGATGTACCATGCCAGCCCCAAAACGGGGCTTGGTGATGCATGCCTTTAATCCCAGTGCTGGGAAACTGAGATAGGAGGATCACTACAAGTCTGGACTATGTAGTGAGACCCTGTATCAAATAAATAAATAGCTAAAAAAAGAAAAAAGAAAATCTTGTTTAAACTGGGCATTATTTAAATGATTTCTCATCATCACTGGAAGGAAGGTCTGTCTCTATGGACTTGGTTTGCAGTCTTTGCCGCTCTGCATTTCTATCCTGCCCTTCCTGATTTGTGCTTTCTAAGCTCTCCAGCAGTCAGTCGCATTACCAAGGCGTCCACAGCACAGGAGCTGACCCAGGCCGCTGGCAAATGTGGCTAAGGATGGACGAGCTGATGGAAGGTCGACTTGGCCACCGAGCTGACTGCCAGCTGGCGTGGAAATGATGGGCACAGCAGGCACCGTGCCCACGTCACTTTGCCACCCGCTGTTCCCGGGACCTCTGCTCAGATGCTTTCCATCTGCAAACCTAAGCAACTCTGAAAGTGAAGGATCCTGGAGAGGCCGAGGAGTTGCTGCCTCTCTGATACAGCTCTGAGGCAGCAATGGCTGGGACCCGCAGGTAGAGCAGCTGCGAGGCTTGCTGTTCACCACCTCTCATAATTACATAGTGACCCGCAGCCCCGGTGTCCTCAGCAGGAACCTGCTTGACCAATGTCCTCCTGTGCTCCTTGGGGTGCTGGGGATCAAACCCAGGGACTCATGTGTGCTAGGGAAGTGCCTGACCACTGAGCCACATCCCCAGCGAAGCCCTTTCCAGTCTTATTTTCCCATTTGGTCTACTGGTAACTCTATGGCATGAACTAGGAAATAAATTATTTGCACTTGCATTCTCATCTTAAGGTTTACTTCTGGGGAATACAACCTGAAACATTAGGTGAAGTCCAATCGGTATCATCCTAGGAAGTGTGAACATTTTCCTCATTTCTTACCCAGAAAGAACAGTGTCATTGCGTGGCTTGTTAGGGAAGCCATAGTTCACCCGCCTCTTAGAGTCATCCCCTGGTACTTACAGGCTTTGGGGCTTGATGGGTAACTGTAGCCGATTTGACTGGGTTATGACATACTCAGACACTTGGTCAGACGTTATTCTAGGGTTGACTGCTATGTTGCTTTTGGATGAGACTAACACAGGAGACTGCTGACTGGGTAAAGCGGGCAGTAACCCTCATGCAAGGACCCATGTGCTACAAGAAGGTGGACTCACCCATGAGTGAGTGAGGTTGTTACTATTTAGATCTGAGACATCCTCCCAACAGCCTCATGTGTTCAAAATCAGGGCTTTTGGAAGGTGACTGGGTCCTGGGGTACTGTACTCACTGGGGGATTTATCTCCTGGTGAGCTCAGAGGGCCAGTGCGTTGTAGCGAGGGGGTGTTTTGTTGGAAGAGGTGGGTCTCTCTGGCTCTTCCCTTTTCTCTGTCCTGTCTGGACATCATGATGGGAGCAGTTTTCCTCTTTCACCACGTTTCTTCCATTTCCTTGGCATTGGTGAGCCAGGAATGTACACACGAACCTTGCACCCTTTAAATTGTGGGTGTTGGTATTGTGCTTCAGCAGTGACCGCATGACTAAGATGTTCCCTCCTGTCTCGGACTAGGATATTGGTCTTTGTGGTGTTTAAATAGGACTGGGGACCCCGATCTTGTTTCTGGTCAGCCAGTGTGGGCCTCATCCTGTCGCTTCTTCTGGATTCAGCCTTGAGCTCAAGTGGAATCATGTGACAGCTCTCCAGCTTGTGACTGTCAGCCTTGAAACCTTTCCGTCTGCACAGCGGCACGAACTGATCCCTTATCCTAATTCTGTGCATGTATTACAGTTGGCGTGACCCTGCCCAGTGCCTCAGACACACGGGTGTGCACACATGCGCGTGCGCGTGCGCACGCACACACGCACGCACAGGAGGGAGAGATGAGGATGAGTTGGTTCATGCAATTATATACACACACTTATACATTTTATGTATTTATTTTTTATGCATTTAGGACAGGGTCTACAGGGTGCATAGGGTCTCATTTCGTAGACTGGACTCCTAGTGATCCTCCTGCTTTCAGCCTCCCAAGTGCTGCGATTACAGGCGTGCACCACCACGCCCAGTCTCAATTGCCATCCCAGTGCGCCGCGGGGGCAGGGCCGGCACAGCACGCCTGAGATGAACCCTGGCTTCTGTGCTCTGCCTAAGCAGGCGCTTTAGTCTACTGAGCTGTCTGTCTGGCCCGGCTACATTTTATTGATTTGATTTTCCTGGAGAACTTTGTCCAGTACGGGCCTTGGTACGGAGGAGTGGGGCGTTGCTACTCTTGGTGGGTAATTACGGTGAAAGATGGTCATAAGGATCATACGTGACAGGCACTTTAAGAAGAGACACTACCGTCTTTCCCCCTCTCCTGACCCCCCCTTGCTGTCCCCTCAGCTAGGCCTTTGCACAAAGGCCATCTGCAGGCTGAGAGGGCAGCCCTGGGAACGAAGCCATGTGGCTGCCAACTGGATCATGGCTAGAACACTGGGAAGCGAAGTCTGTTGTTTAAGCTGCCCCGCCTGTGAGACTTCATGTGGCAGCCTGAGCCCGGGGGAAGGGAAGAGCGTGTCTGGTGATGGAAGCCTCTGAGATCCGTCTTGTTCCAAACATCTCTTCCATGTGCCTAGCCCTGCTGCAGATTGGGGGAGTCCCACCTTGGCCTTCAAAGCATCCCCGAGAGTCACCTGACCCAATCCCCAGAAACCAGAAATGTTCCACTTGGTACCATCCACTAGCACCAGTTACAGAAACCCCACAGGTGAAGCTCTTTTTTTTCATTCTTTTTATTAGCATCAATATATACAAAGTGGAAAATGACTGAATTTCATTATTCTAGCTTAGAAAGTTTGCTCTGCTTTTTATTCTGTTTGATGATAAAATGAAAATGAAAGAAAATTTCCCAGGAGAAAGCCCACCTTTCGGGATGCTGGACAGCTCATAGTTTCTAACCTCACATGACCTATTCTGCCCATCAGGGCATAGGAAGGTCATGCCCTTGGGATGCACCCCAGGGAAAGTCACCCGTGCCCAGGGGCCGTGTATCAGCCAGACGCTGCCCACTCTTTGCCAGTTCCTCCTCTACACCACTGCCCCAGCCATGTGGCCAGGTTTGTTTCTCTTCTGGGCTGCTTGGCAGGTTTCCAAGCTATCAGCACGCCGCTCCATAAACTCTCCAAGGAACTGATTTCAAAAGCGCTTCCAGGTAAAGCACATCCATGGGATTAGGTAAAGATGGCTGTCAGATAGCAATCAGAATACTTAAGGTGGATAAATAATTCTACCAAAAAAGAGGAAGAGAAAGGAGAGGCTGAGCTCCAAGCTGAGGAGGGTTGAGTGTGTGCATTTTTAAAGCACAGGGTGGTAGCTGACAATACAGCCCGTGTATGAATTGGTGTGTAACGCACACCGGCAGATGCATTCTCAGAAGTGCACACTCTCTGTAAACGGATTTCCTCACTATTTTTTAAAAACAAGTGACTCATAGGAAGGCTCAGTCCCTTCAGAAGTTTCTCAAGAGGGCATTCTGTCCAAAAATATTTCATCCCAATGGGTTTTGATTTTTGATCTTATAAAAACAGACGTAGATGAACTGCGATGAGATGTCTCATACATTTTTGGCACTATTGACTTTTTACCTTTACAGATTACAAATACACACTTAGATATTTTAAAAAGAAAAAAAAAATTAGACACCAACCTGTCTTTTCAGTCACACTGCGCATTGCTGACCTTGCATGACTCAACTCTAGGCTATGACAAACTTTGAAAACATAGTTACTAGGCCATTGGTCACATGAAACAAACAAACAAACAGAGGAAACACCATCTTCTCTATCTGTCCAATAGCCAGTAGGAATACCTGGGCTGTGAGCTGGCCACTTTCAGGGAGCAGGGCTAGAACAATGACTCTGTATCCTGTCAGTCTTTACAAAAGGCAAATATTTCACTTTCACCTATCCATGGTGTGTTCCAAAATCAAATATCATTATTAGTATTCTTCCTTGCAGGTCACTCAGGGTTAAGGTTAGAATGAGCAGCGAATAGAAATCAAAGTGAGGGCTAGATTTCTGCCATTTAAAATGAGGTTGTACTATTTATTTTGTTGTCTTTCGCCAAAGCGACATTGCTCACCAGTGGCCCAGAACACTTGCTCTCTGGATCTTTTGTAAGTGGGGTGAGCTCTAGGAGCTTGGCAAGCAGGCCTCCACCGTCCTTTGCTCTGCCTCACCAAGGCTCTGCCTCAGGGAGCACTCTCCTCTGGCAGATGCTCCCCTAGGATTGGGGTCTGAGCCGCAGCAGGGCAGGGCTGTGCACAAGGACCAGCTTCCCCTCTTGCTCAAGATGTTTCAACGGTGAAGACGTAGACCCCTAACTGTTCTCTTTAGGGCTTGGCAGCCAGCATGCCAGCGCAGTCCTTTGTTTGAAAGCCAGCAGGTTTAAAGCAGTTCTAGAGAGCAAGGGAGGGCATGGAAAGCCCCTGAACCTGGGCCTACCTGGCTGAGCTGGGCCGTGGTTGTGTGGTTGCTGCGTGGCACCAGGGAGCTGAATCCCCTTGTGCATGCCATTCCATCTACATGCCTTCACCCTCTGCATTCTCACAAAAAACACACATATTTAGAAAAGTGTCTTCTAAAGAGCCACACTCACCAGTTTTGCTGGGCAGGGAGTGGGAGGCAAAAGGACCCTGATCAATTATCAAGATGCTCATGTGATTAGATAACTGCAATGACTCCCTATTTGGACCTGAAATTCCTCTTCCTCTCCTTACTGATGCTCAGACCAGACGATGCAGAGTCCATGGCATGGTTTGCTGCGACTTCAATCCCTGGTCCTATTCTCTGCAGCTCCGCATCAGGACCCAGGCTGCCATCCAGCAGACAAAGTTCCAGGCAACTGGACAGTAGAACCTTCCTTCCTCTTCCTCCTAGAATCTCGCCTCCCTGGGAAATACTGACCCTTGAAGGGGACATCTAGGGATGCGGTGCATTTGACTATCTTCCATGTAGCTGGCCAAGATATCCCAGAACCCCAGGAGAAACACAGCTCACCCCTGAGCTTCGGAGCATGGCATCTCCCAACACATGCCTTGTATCTGCAGGGATGAAGCTGCCTGCGTCTCCTACACTTTAGGGTTCATTATCCCTTGCTGGAGGGTGGCCCTGCCAGACCAGGAGATCCAGTCCAGCACCTGTAGTGTAAATCACCAGTTCTTCCATGACTTAATGTGTGTCAAGGAAAATAACTTTTTATTAACCCAATTCCCTCACCCAATGTGCCCCTTCCTCATTGGAACTCTCAGATCCCGCATCTTCTCTGAAAATTCTCCTTTGTCATTTATCACTTTTTTAAGAAAGAAAACACGTTCTTGTTTTGCCCGCATCCAGCGTGGTACGAGAGGATGTCTATGTGACATCTTGGCTGCTTTCAGAAAGTCCATGGGTAGAGGAGATAGGGGAAGACATTTTAGGAGCTGGTATGATTAGAAAAGAAGACATAGAATTTGTTTTGGGTCAAAACAAGGACTGGGCTTAAGTACCCATGCTAAAGTTACAACCCGAGTTAACCCAGTGAGAAACACCTTTTCCCAGCCTCATCTTGGGAGCTAGATCTGTAGCCCAGCACCCTGGGTGTGGATGCCAATGGTGTGTGCAGCTTGGCGCAGCCTGGGCACGCCGCTGCCGATGACGGGAGAGACTTGATCTGTTGCTGTCGCTTGCTTGCCTGTCACTGCTGCTGTGTGCCCACCTTGCAGATTGTTCCCCTGCCTTGAGAGTCGAGGCTGTCATGAACTTGGCTGCAGCCGCAGTACACAGACCCACACCTACTTCAATTTTAAATATAATAAATACAGCAAAGAAAACAGTAAATCTTCAATCAAGAGTCTAAAGAGAAGACAGCAGACACTCTGGGATTTCAAGATTTCAATCCAACGCCACACGGTCTCTGGATGGACGGCTCGAGGAGGTTGTAACTGCGTTCATGTCTGTGAGTTCCCTTCTCCAGCGCAGCTCTTTAGATAGAAACCTCATACTCTCTGGTTTCCTGCAACAAGGAGAGGCACGGATGTGTTAAGCCCTAGGTGATAGCTTGACACTACGTCGGTTCCAGCTCCGTACCCTCCCTGTGCCCATGACCCCAGCCATGTGGACTGCACAGCAGTTCCCCTCTGCCCCGATTTGCTTCTTCCGGCAGTCTGTAAGACCGTGCCGTGCGCACCACAGCGTGCTGGGCGCGCCTGTTTTTTCTGCCCTCACCTTGCACGAAGGTGTGTGATCAGTCAGCCTTTGGGCTCCGCAGGGGGCTGAAGGACACAGAGGATAGAGCTGGGTCACTCAGCCCACAGCGGACAAGCCGTGTTCTTGGCGCTCCGCTGAAATCAGCCTACATGATAGCCCCACAAACCGGGGAGCACGCCGGTTTTTACTTGGAGACATAAGTTTGGGGTTGTTTGCTATTCTGCATGATTATAGACCTAGGCCACTGATACGATCTATCAGTAAACATTACGTGAGTCTGATCTTGAAATGCCATTTTTCTTTTTAAAAATTAGTACATGCTCGTGGAAGCGGATGAACACATTCGTGCTGGGGAGCTGGGACGCACCCACACAGCTCACCTTGATCCCCTCCGTTTCCCGCCTTCCCCACTCCCTCCACTCTCCCCCAGCCTAGGGCTCCTTCTCATTTCTCCAAGGTCTACTGACTGCCGTTTTTGTGGGCCTGACCTTTTTTGAGGATTTGAACACAAGCTACCTAGAGCATGAAGCACACCCGCCCAGCACTCAGTGCTCTGAAAGCATCTGCAGCATGTGGGCGGTGGCCAGGTCGGCACAAGCTGACCCAGGCTCTAGGAGTGAGGAGCGGGGAGACAGAGGATTCCACAGCTCGAGCTTGCAAGTGGTCCCCCGCTCAGGTTTTAGTGAAATCCTCAGTTCCTGCTGGGCCAACCTAGAGGAGTGACCACACCTCTGCCTCCCAGCAGGTGGGAGGTGGGGAGGGCACACGTCATAGTGGCCCCTGCCTGCTTGTGTTCATGTTCTTGTGTGGGCTCCTCCTCCTGGGAGGGACTGTGGCTAGGATGTCACGTCCATGCGTGTGTGTGTGTTACCCAGGCTTGTGGCTTCTGTCTTGCTAGGAGACTAACGTGTGAGCTGCTCTACAGAGAGGGCCACGTGCAAAGAACTGAAAGTGGCCTCAGGACAATAGCCTGTAGACTGGTGTGGTAGCACACACCTGTAACTCCAGCACTGAGGGAGGCTGAGGCAGGAGGACTGCAAGTTTGAGTCCTGTCTAGGGAACTTAGTGAGATGCTGTCACAAATGAAAAAATAAAGAACAGCTCAGTGGTAAGGTGTCCCTATGTTCAATCCACAGTGCTCAAAAGAAAGAAGGACAACAGCCTTCTAGAAATGCGGCCCCTCACTGCAGTGACCTAGAGGATTTGACTGGTGACACCTAGCATGTGCGCCTAGGGTGAGCCTTGCAGCCCCAGCTGGGGTACTGACAGTAACCCATGAGCCCTGAAACAGCAGAGGACCCCCTGAGCTGGGCCCGGAGTCCCCACTAAGAGCAATAATGACATGAAGGTGCTGTGGTAATCACACAGTGGGACTGGGTAGGGGTGATGACAAGACAGCAGGAGCAGGGACCGGTTATTCCCACCCCTACGTCACGACACAGTGAGGGTGGAGCGGTGGCCTTGTATACTTGCCATCGGCCTCTGGGCCTGTGTGCACGCTGTCCTCCTGCTCGGCACCACCTGCAGCCATGGCTTCCACCTCTCAGCTGTCTCCTTGCTCCCTGAAAACACGTTTCCAGCCCCCTCCTACTTCCCCCATCATCCATCTCACAGCACCCTGATTTTTTCCTGGTCTGTAAACCTGAAATGTAGCCAGCTATCTCTGGGTGCATCTGATGGCTTGAGGTGTGCAGGGAGGCAGGTGAGTGCCACCACTCGGGGCAGCGGGCTGAGCGCCCAGCCTGGAGCTGGGCACCCTGGCTTGGTGCCATGTTGGCCAAGTTCCCTCTTCCTCTCTCTGGACTTCCATGTCCTCTGCAGTCAAAGGCACATAACTATAGACTCACCGCAAAGAACTGCAAGGATGCAGGATGTTATGTGCTGGGTGTTTGGCGCATGGGCCATATATTATTATTATTGGTGGTCTTTTGTGTGTGTGTGTGTGCGTGTGTGCGCGCGCGCGCGCGCACGTGCGTGCGGTAGTACCAGGGATCATACTCAGGACCTTGTGATTGCAAGGCAAGTACTTATGTCACTGAGCTATCTCCCCGGCCCTATTAGTGGCCTTTGTCTTCTTTGCAAAACTGTAAGCTCCTGGAGGTGCGAGCTGAGCGTGTCGGGAAGCACGGCTTCAGCAGGCTGCAGAGCTCCCAGCGGTCCCATGAGGCTAGAGCAGGCCCCTGGATGCCAATTGCCTGTGACGTCATGGTGTTACAGCGCATGCGCGGCTTCGCTAGCATGTGCCGGGGGGTGTGGCCTCCTGTGCTGCCCCCATGTGGCAGGATGGCGCCTATGGTTAGAGACAGTAGGGAGCACTTGGTAGTGGTGGTGAGATGGCTGCAGATTTCTTTTGTGTGTTTACTGCGCTGTTTTTATTTTAGAGCACATTTCCACCTACCTAAAGGTCGCTTCTGTGATCCTGGCGGCCTCCTACACCTGCTGTGTTGTCTCTGTCTGTCTGTCTGTCTCTCTCTCTCTCCCTCTGTCCCTCTCCCCCTGCCCCTCTTAGTGCTGGGATGGAGCCCTGGGCCTAGTACATTTAAGGCTGCCATTCTACCACTGAGCTGCATCTCCAGCCGTTTTTATTTCGATGCAGGGTCTTGCTAAGTTGCTTGGCTGAACTCAAGTTTGGGATCCCCCTGCCTCAGCCTCCCGAGTAGTTGGGATGACAGCTGTGAGATGCCACGCCTGGTTTGTGTGATCACAGTGAGATGTCACAGCGAGCCAGGTGTGGCATCACACACCTGCTGCCCTCGCACTCTGGGATTTGAACCCAGTCTTGGCAACTTAGCAAGACCCTACCGGAGGGACCGTAGCTTAGTGCAAAGGTCATGGGTTCAGGCCCCAGTACCACCAAAGGAACAAACAAAACTGAAGGAGCCACAGCAAGTGATGGACCTGTGCTGCCCGGGTTTGGGGAAGCCCCCTCAAGACGTTCACACAACGATCACCCAAAGGCATGGTTCTCAGAACGTATCCTGCCATGAAGTGAGCAGCCCTGGGCTGCCTTTGAGGTGCACTGAGCTGCACCCTAGGTAAAGCTCAGGGCTCAGCCAGAGATGTAGGCTGGCCACCTATCTAGGCCACCTGTGGGCAGACCGCCCTCTGAGCTGGAGCCTCTCCGGCTCCAAGCGCTTGTAGTAGGGCCAGGTGCACTGATGTGAGGCTTGCAGTGGGGCCTGCAGTGGGCACCGGCAGCTGGGCCTTCTGCTGGCAGTGGCTGTGGCCGGTGAGTGAAGAGGGAGGGGGTGGGACTCACCCCTGTCTCATAGATGGGGTTGTCGAACTCGGTCTCCACGGTGATCTGGCTGTAGGGGTGTGAGTACATGAGGGGTAGGCGGAGGCTGGAGTAGTAGCGACACCTGCAGAAGAGGTGGGGACAGAGGTCAGCTCTTGTGCCGGGGAGGATAGCAGCTGCCCATTCTGGAGCTCAGGCAGCTCCTCGCCCCACTGTGTTCACCTTAAGTGGCATTGGCACTCACTTCTGTGCTCCCCGCAGGCACACGCCGGGCTCGGGCCCTTTGCACCAGCCCACCTCCTCCCGAAGCTCTCCTCTCCTGCTCCTTGGCACGCTACTCACTGAATCTTGCTCACTGGTTTTCATTTCTCAGTATGGCCTTTTCCATCTACTAACGCAAAAATGCAGCCACTCCTCCTCCTCCAGGGCCCTTTCTCTCTCTTCCCAGTTTTCTTTTCCTCCCTGCATTTTTCAACTTTTAATCTACTCCATGCTCAGCCTCATTTGTGTTGCTTGTTATCTGACTCATGCCAAGGGCCCCGTGGGCAGAGATTCCTTCTGCTGTGCTCATGATGACTCCCCCCTGGGCCTGGGCATCTGCCTGGCACACACAAGGGCTCTGGTAAGTGCAAGCCTGGCTCAGCAGGACTCTGCCAAACCAGATCTACTTCTGTCTTCTCCATTGCATGCAAGTCTGTGACCTCCAGCACCCAGGACAGTGTCTAGTACCCTCTCAGTTGTGACTGCACATTCAGGGAATACCTGAGTGAGCAAGTGAGTGACAGAATGAGAGTTGGGCTGCCCAACAGTGTGAACTGCCCATGTCCCCTGTGGAAGGAGAAGCTCCCTGGGGCCAGGGGAGATGTCTGTCTTGGGTCCTACTTTTGCTCAGCTTTCCTGCAGGGGGGCGCCTGCTCTGTGCCCAGTGCGGCCAAATGCCCTGCAGAGGTGAGTGGAATTGAACCATTTCTGCAGCCGCCCGATGCTGCTGCTTATGACCCCAAGGCTCCAGAGCAGACCCAGAGCTCCGAGGTGACCAGAGCTCTGAGGTGACCGTGCAGGTCCTCGGGGCTGCCTCCTGCCTCAGCCTACCTGGAGATGTAAATGTAGGCTCCTCCCAGCAGCAAGGAGATGATGAGGACCGGGATGAAGATGGCTAGTGCCATGTTTCCGCCTTCCAGTGACGACTCTGCTGCCGCTTCTGCTACTGAACACACAGCCCCTGAGCCTCTTGGCCCATATACCCTGCCCCGCGGGGCCCCGCTGCCTCTCAGGGAGCCCCCAGCCCCTCCCATGGCCCCTGAACCCTGGGACAGGGGCTCCCCAAGAATAGGAGGATTGCAGTTTGGAGCCTGATCCGTCCGTACCCACTGGAGGCCGGGGTGCAGCAGATTGGCTTAAAGTCCAGCTCAAGAGCAGAGCTGGGGAAATCCTCTGAGCAGTCATGTGCCCATTGGCAGGTTGGCGGTGGGCACCGGTAAAATCGGGTTAAAATCTGACTGGAGGAAGGAAATGGAGAAAATCTCAAATGCAGTCCCTGGAGAGGTAGAGTCCCAGATATCTCATGTGGAGGAGAAAAGGGTATGAACCTGGACTGGCGGCCGCACTGGGGCAGACCTGGGCTGTCCATGGGGAGCAGAGGGGGCCCTGCCAGCTGCAAGTTTTCTAAGCAGGAGCCCCAGGGTGGCTGCTCCCTGGGGTGCTGTTTCCCAGCGCTCACCACAGTGGGCTGCAGTTTCTTTGCCTGCTTACTTTCCTCCAGTGCATAGTAGGCACACAGCTACTTCAGGGTCCACACAGCATACAGTAGGCACACATGGCTTCTCTGCCTGACATCCCCCCCATCCACTTTTATTGGTATGGTTCGCTCATGGGCATTCCAAGTCCTCGCTCCACAGCTGCACCTGGCTAGGGGACCCTTCAGGTGCTAGACTCCCAGCTAGGGCTTAGCCCCGGCAGCTGGCACAGCTCCTCACTCCTCACACCCAGCTTCAAGTTCCGGTATTATCTCAGCCCGTGCTGCTTATCTGGGGCAGGGCCGGCTCATCCAGAGGCTCCCTCTGGCTCTCCATGCTGTGGCAATGCTAGAGCCGGCAGAGCTATTACAGCCACCGGAGGCTGTAGAGATGGCGTCTCCCAGCTAGCAGAGGGGCCCTCCACGGCTCGTGGAAGCCTGGCCTCCAGGGCTACCCTGCGTTCTCCTGGCCTCATCTCACAGAGCTGAGCTGCGCTCCAATCTGGAATCCATCAGCCACCTCCTCATGAGGCCTGAAAAATCAGCCCTAAGCCTGATGATAAACAGAGGCACACAAAAGTGGCAGTGACGTCGAACATCTCTGAGTGAGCCCAGCCCTCGCGGACCTTTTCATGGTCCATAGGGTGGCGAAAGGCAACCGAGGACCAGCTCGTGCGCGGAACAGCAGAAGGGCACCGTGGAACGCCTATGTTTGCCAAGCAGAGTGACTAGCATAGCTGCTCCTCCCTGCCTCTGCACATGGGCTCTGCCTCTACCCGCGTGCATGACTGCATTGTCTGTTATGGGGAAAGGAAACCTGTGACATGCAATTCACAGAGCCCTAGATCCCACTCCTGGAGTGACAACAACAAGAGCTGCATTGGATGGGACATGTTTGCAAGGGAAACAATCCATTCGATTTTTTTTTTTTTTTTTGACATTGCAGCTGGAAGGAGAGGTTTTGCACCCTATTTAATGGAAGTGCTGGCGATTTTCTGTATGGAGGGGCTGGGAAGGAAGGAACAGGGGAGCAAGAGTGGAAAGAAAACCAGGATGCATGGTGAACCCTTCTCATGTTAATAAGCTTCACTGGGGAGTTTCCAATAAAGGAGGAGGGAGACAGATGCGGAGGTAGGGGAGGAGAACCGGCCTGGGCGGGCCTGCTCCCCTGCTGCAGGAGGGCGCTGGGTGGAAAGGAACAGGACGGGGGGATTGCTTCTTGGCTGGGGAGATGGCCGCAGGGTTGACCCTCCGGCTGCCATCCCCGTGTGCAGAGCTGGGGTCAGATCTCTCCCAGGGACCACCCTTAGGACATGAAGTTGCAAACCCACTTAGTAGTTTCCTTCTAGCTTCATTTCTTGGAGGTTCTTAGCGGCGGTGGGAAGGCAGACTCAATTAATGACTTTTTAAAGTACCAGGGTCAAATCGCATGTCAAGGACCCACCATTGTTTCCTGCTATGAGCTTGATGCATGGGGTGTCTGGATTACGGGATGGAACTCACCTTCTAACGCGTGCTCAAAACTGTCCTGATTAACTGGAAGGGAAATCAGAAAGTATCCGTCAGTGCCACGTGAATTCACTCTGTGTGAAATGAAGCCAGGGAAAAACCCAGAAGAGATGTGGACGTCCACGCAGCCCCCTGTTAGTGAGCACTGCGTTTTGATTTCACCTGTCTTTGGCTGGCGTCATCAGTAGGACCTGTTCAACTAAGTTCTCAAGGAAGATGAGGTGGAGCATAAAGGTACGAAAATGCTAACAGCAACAATGTATAATAATAATAAAGCCCACAGCGCTGTGCCGGGAGCTCTGCCTATGTGTCCGTATGTGTCCTCGTTTAACTTCAAGAGCCTCCTGAGCAGGACACCCTCATCACTGCCACTGTACAGATGAACAGACAGAGCTTCAGAGACAGGCAGAGACCTCTCTGACGTCACACAGGCTCTAAGAGATGAAAGTGTGATTTCAACGGGGACCACTGGACTTTCGGCCCTGCTTTTGAGTGTTCAGTTCAGACCTGAGCACTGCTTTCACACAGGACAAAACACTGAAGAATGGGCTGGGGAGATAGCTTGGTGTTCTAAGTGTCTGCCTGGCAAGTGCAAGGACCTGGGTTCGATCCCTGGTATTGCATGCCGTGCAGGCCCCAGAGACCCAGGTGCGCTGTGCTGGCACCAAAACCAAGCATGGTGGTGCACGCCTGTAATCCCAGTGCTGGGGAGGCTGAGATGGGAGGTTTGCTAAGAGTCTGAGCTGTGTAGTGAGAGCTGTACCAAAGAAAGAAAGAAAGAAAGAAAGAAAAAAAGAAAGAAAGAAGAAAAAACTCACAAAACAGTGAAGAATGGAAGCATTTGAGAACTTCTCATGAAGTCCAGCCAAAGGGAACACTGTTTCCCTGCTGGAAATACACACTCAGGCAAACCTTCTGCTTTCCTTCATATTCTCTACCGACTAAGCTTTGTATTCCACGTGAGACCCCCTCATCTTACTTGCATCTCCTAAAATCCCAGGAAACTCAAGACGAAGGAGGGTGGCATCCCAGGCCCCAGCCTCAAGATTGCCCTGAAAGCTGGGCCCAGTAATATTCCATCAAGGGTGCAAAAAATGCAGGAATGGAGCAGTAGGGGAAGCAGATATAGGAAAGGCAGTGGCTGCCTTCACATTGGACTAAACCCCAAGACTTCCTGATCAGAAGCAGAAGGTTAAACACCGCACGGGACCTCTGATAGGAGAAGCCCCATGTGTGCATTCAGTAGAGGGTGGGAGGAAGCAGTGATGGTAGGAAGCAGGGAGGTGGGCTCTCCAGGGAGGGGAGGGGGGGAGGGGAGGGCAACCCTGGGGGAGAATTGAAAATAACCAAGAAATATCTAAGTTTCCCTAATACATGTAGCTATCATGCATAGCAAATGTCCACTAACAACCACCACCACTACCAAAGCCACCAATGACAACCAAGCAAACCAGCTGAAAAAATACTGGCCAACAGCTCCCGTGCTCTGAATGTCCCACGTGTTGAGAGCTGCATCCCCAAGCCCCCGTGTCCGTGGTGTTTGGAGGTGGAGACTTGGGGAGGTTTGGGAGAGTGACAGCGGTCTTGGGTGGTGCCACCATGGCACGAGTGGCATTCTAGGAAGAGGACCTGAACTCTGTGCTGGCACCTAGGCTCGGCCAGGGTTGACTACCATGCCGCGATGTGGCCAGAGGGTCATCGCCAGTGCTGCCCCCCGGCTCTCGGGCTTCCAAGGCTCCGGAACTGTGAGCCTGACAGATTTTTATTCTTTGTGTATTTCCTAGGCTCAGATGTCTTGTTATAGTAGTAGAAAAGTAGACTAAGACAGGCGTGCCATGGAGTGCAGGAAGGGCAGCGGTCCATCCTGCCCGAGTGAGTTCAGGCTGCAGAGAGCCGGACCTGGCCCCCCTCGGCCCCTCGGCCCCCCAGCCCCGCGTCCACCGCTGTACCTTTACAGACAGGCAGGGGCCCGTTCCAGTGCGACGGCTGCCCCAAGATGCAGCGGATGGTCACTTCCCCCATGAGCTCAAAGCCTTCGTAGCACATGAAGGTGAGGGACTCTCCGGGGAGGTACAGCCGCTTATACAGGATCTGGTACCCGTTTTCAGGCAGCCCTGGGTTGTCGCATGCCAGGGACTCCTCCGCTGAAACGCAAGACAAACGGCTCTGATGAGATGAAGCCAACTGAAGGTGGGGGGTGGCCCTGCTCGGCGCCTCTGCCGCCCAGCTCAGCCCGTCCCTCAGAACCACTTCTTTTCCTCAGGTCTGTCTTTCTCTGTCCCGCCTCTGAAAGGCACACTACACACAGGCACAGCAGAATGTACTGAGCTGTGGGTTTGGGTTCAAGTCTGAGTGCGTCCACTTCTTAGCTGTGTGACCTCCAGCGACAGCCAGCGCCTCTCTGATCTTCAGTGAGCTTAGGAGGGAGATGCAGACACCAGCCTCACAGGGCTCTGGAGGAGTGAGACAGTAGGTCTAACATGCTGACGCGTGCCTGGCATGTTGTAGCTATGCAGCTACGCATTATGGGTTGTTACTTCGAGAAAAATTCTCAGTTCTCATCTCATACCTAACCTGCTCATCCAGCGTGTCTAAGTCTCGTCTTTCAGTGCTCAGGTTTTCTTTTCCTTCCTCTGTGAAGCCTTCCCTGATGCCTCTTGTCACCAGCTGAGGCCCTTCTTTCTCCACTGGCGCTGCGTACGCCGCGTTATTTGGAGATGAGCTTGTTAAGGCACGGGGGACCCCAGAGCTGGGGATACAGCTGGGGCCCAATACTGACTGGCCGACCTAATCAGCTCACGCCGCCACCTGGTGGCCATTCTCTGAAGCTGCAGACACGAAGTCCCTGCCATCCTTTGAGGCGATCCTGGGACTCAAAGCCTGCAGTTTGAACCCATTCCCAGCCCCGCACGACTGAATTCTTTCAGCACCCAGGAAGGACGGGCAGTCAGCAATACTGCTGTGCACAAAGGACTACAAATCCTGAAACATTAACAAACTTAGAAAAGTTAAAAAAATTTTAAATCTAATTTGTGGTCAAATCCTCGGACGGGCCACACTGCCCATTAACCTCCTAAGCATCTGCAGTGTACAGTTCGGAAGCGCTAGGTCCACTCACACGGTGGACCACAAACTCCACAATTCTTTTTCTTCTTGAAAATCTGTCACTCTTTATGCATTAAGCGACTCCTCATGTTCTGTCTTCTCTGTCTCTACCCATTTGATGACTGGGTCTCGTGTAGGGGGACTCACTCGTGTGTGTCTTCTGGAAGTGGCTCATTTCACCACGTGTGACGTCCCCAGAGCTCATGCCTGCGACGGTATGAGTCAGAACTTCCTTTTCAAGGCTGAGTGGTGCTTCCTTCTGTAGACGGACCCTGCTTGGTGGACTCACTCACTCACCAGTGGACGCGTGGGCCACTGCCACATCCTGACCACTGTGACCACTGTGTGTGGGTGTACAAGCACCTCTCTGAGCCCCTGATTTCTATTCTTTGGGACATGTATACCCAGAGGTGCAATTGCTGGAGCTTAGAGTCATTCCATGTTTGAGTTTTTCTTTAAAAAAAAAATCTTTAAAATTTATTTATTTATTTCTGTGCTACAGGGTCTTGCTATGCAGCTCAGACTCATAGTGATCCTCCTGTCTCAGCCTCCCCAGTGCTGGGATTACAGGCATGTGCCATCATACCCAGTCTTGGTGGCAGGCGTGGCACACCTAGGGTTCTGGGGCCGACACAGCATACAGGGTTGGGGATTGAACTCGGGTCCTTGCACTTGCCAGGCAGGCACTTAGACCACTGAGCTATCTCCCCAGCCTATTTTTAAGATTTTTTGAGGACATGCTGTACTGCTTTCCACTGTGGTACCCCATTCTACATTCCCATGACAGCTCCCCTGGGTCCCAGTTTTTCCTCTTCAGATCTTAAAATAGTCTTTTCTTCTGGCTTTGACCCATGTCTTCAAATCTCGCATGCTATGCCTGCTGTGGATCTACCTGAGAGGCAGGAGGGGAGGAACTTTCATCGGCTGCAGGTTCCAAGCTGAGTAGTGAAGACTCCTCCGCACCCCCTGCGAGGTGGGCTGTGCCTTTTACCTAAATGTTCCTGGGGGATCAGAGCGAGGTACCTTCTATAGCTCACTAGTGTAGCTCCTGCCATTAGGATGACGGCCGGCCCCAGCAGACCTCACCTCGGGGCATGGAGCAAGGACCAGCTACTTCCTGGCTCCTGTGGAGAGCAGGCAGCCTCCTCAGAATTGGCTTCAAAGGCTTTGTGTCCGGCCTCCATGGTGCCTTCCCAGCCCCAAAGTGAACTGGTCTCTCTGCCCGATGGACACGGCTACTCCCCTGGGTGGTTTGGTCCATGCTTTTCCCCTGCCCCACATGCACACTCTTGCTCCTGTCCACAGATGAGCACAGTGGCCAGGCGCTAAAGCAGCTCTCCGTGACCTCTGCCTCCCGGTCTCACTGTCCTCGAGTGCAGGTGGGACCTGTGACTCACTTTTAATCCACAACAGGGAAGAAGCGATGGGATGGATGTCGCTGCCATGACGGTGCCTGTGTCTCACTAGTGGATCATCTCGGACTCAGCCGGTTGGCCACGCTGAGAGCTGCTGCATGGGAAGGTCCATGGGGCAAGGACAGAGGGGGTGCGGCCAGCAGCATGCGGGGAGCTGAATCCAGCAGAGAGCCGTGTGCGTGTGACGTGGATCCCTCTCTGCTTATGTCTTCAGATGAGATTCTAGCCTCGGGGCTCTCTGGTGAGCATTTCTGAGCCAGAGGACCCAGGGCTGCTCCTCAGACTCCTGACTCACAGAGGCGGCGCACTCACAGACACACGTGGTTGCATGCGCCTCATCCTGCCAGGTGAATCGCCACGAGCTGGCTCTGCCTCCCATGGCACAGATCCCCGTGTCCCGTAACCTACGAGGACCTGGGACTGGTCCATTCCTTCCTCTACACCTCTTTCCCACACAGCCAGCTGCTCTGATACTCATGCCAGGAGCCCCTGTGCCCGGCACAGCGTCTGGGTCTCAGGATACATGAAATTCTTCAGCCTGCCAATGATTAGTGAGCAACTGTTATGTCCCAGGAACAGGCAAAAAGAAAGTGAATGGAACAGGTAGCCTCCCTGTAGAGGGGACCTGTGGGTGGGAGGAGGCACAGTGTAGAACATTCATCTCACTTGGACTTTTCTGTCTGTGAAAATGACTTGCAAGCTTTGTAACTCATGTAATGTAAAATGTAAGAATAGCCATGGAGTTTTCACAGATTGGGTAGGTTTTTTCCTCTTTAAACCAGGACTGAAATGCTTCTTCTGCTTCTGCTGCTGCTTCTGCTGCTGTTGCTGTTGCTGCTGCTTCTTCCTCCTCTTCCTCTTCTTCCCCTTCCCCTTCTCCTTCTTCATGAGGTACTGGGGATTGAGCCATCTCCCTGGGTCCAGGAGCTGTTTTTCTTCCCACCCTGGACATCCAGCTGGGGACGTCCCAGGTCACCGCGTGTGTCTCATGTGACCATGTGCCTTGCCAGGCTCCCATGCATTCGGAAAGGGTTCTCTAAGTACTCGTTGCCTGTGCCTGGTGACACACCCAGCAGGGGACAGGAGGCGAATCAGACACCAAGCTCCCCCCCCCCCCAGCTTGCAGTCGGGATGCTCCAAGGAGGCTAGAAGGTGTAAATGAGAAGTGGCAGGTGCTGCTAGACCCAGAGGAGGCACCAGAGCAGTCGCGGGAGGAATGGTTAGAACGGCGATGTGAAAGCAGGCAGGGTGGGCTGCACATTTTCTCAAGGAGCAGTGCTGGAGACAGGACCCAGGGCCCTGTGCATACGGCCTGCACTGCAGCACTGAGCTGCACTCTGGTACCCACATCTTTTTATGATCCCCACGAGTGGCGTCTGGCTGAAGACCAGTACTGAGCGTGGTCTAATGATTCCTCTGAAAACACCCTGAAAAAAAACTCTGAGCCTGAACCTAGCAGCACTCACAGCTGCAGCAGCCGCAGCCCGGCACGTGGTAGACGCCTTGTGTTTCTTGAATGTCAGTTCAATTACAGTCATCGGGTCACAGAGTAAAGAGCTTGGGACCAAGTGTTCAGGGGCCCAGGATGCAGGTCCCAGCTGTGTGTCTGTCAGTGCAATGGCCTCTCCGAGCCTCAGTTTCCATGTCTGTAAAATGGGCTTTTTCTGGGCTATGATGAGGAGTATGGGGCTCCTGCATGCGAGGAGAGCAGAGTATGAGCTTGAGAAACACTGGCTCTACTGTGGCTGCAGGAATTCTTGGCCCAGCCTCACTTCTACTTCCCTGCTGCTTACTTAGTAGCTAACAAAAATTATATCAACTGTTTTTCCATTTAAATTGTGCTGTAGAATTTAGCCTCACCCTAGACGATACGCCCATAATCACAAAGTTTGGGTGTTCAATTCCTCCCTCCCTCCCTCCTTCCTTCCTTCCTTCCTTCCTTCCTTCCTTCCTTCCTTCCTTCCTTCCTTCCTTCCTTCCTTCCTTCCTTCCTTCCTTCCTCTTTCTTTCACCAAACAAGAACAGAGCATGCGCATTTGTTTGGTCTCTGCCACGTGGATGCCAGCAGAGATGCAGCTTCCGCGCCCTGGCAGCGCAGCAGGTCGGATTAGGAGCCTTCTGGTGCACAGCAGCTCCCCGGATGGACTTCTTCCTCAGGGCGGCGCTGCTCTTCACCTCTTCTGTGCCAGGCCTGGCTAGGAGCTGGGCATCAGTCTTAAGAATTATGATTTCTGTATTTCCAGAACTCAGTCTGGCAGGGCAGAGAGAGCAGGCATCAGGTCACTGTGACCCAGCACGATCAGATCTAAGGGCAGAAATGCAGAGGGGAGACCCGCCTCTCCTTCGCCCTCTCTGTGTTGGGGCAGAGGAGGCTGCCAAGGGCCCCTAATGGGAAAAAGAACAATCAGCACACTACTTGCAGTAAAACATTATGACCAGAAGGTGGCAGTAGCAACCTAGCAGGTGGTTTCCACCTACATTTCCTCGGAATTTTCTTTAAGGAAGTAATGGAGATTAACTAATAAAACGAACACTGGAAACACGATGAGTAATCTAGACGTAGTGAGGTAGGAGGAGTGATTTCAGTTGCAGCTTGGACAACTTAACCACTGTTAGATTTTGTCTCAAAAAAAAAAAAAAAAAAAGGGCTGGGGATGTAGCTCAGTGTGAAGGCCCAGGTGCTCGACCTCCAGTCTCTCTCTCTCTCTCCCTCCCTCCCTCCCTCCCTCTCTCCCCCCCGTCACACACACACACACACACGCACACGCACACGCACGCGCACGCGCACGCGCACACGCACACGCACACGAAGAAGAAGACATGGTTTCTGCCTTCTCGTAACCTCATCCATTCTGTGTGAACAGCACTAACGCAGCCTGCCTGTGTCCGCCGCGGCGCTGCTGACACAGTGAACAGGTGACCAATGATCAGAGCTGGATGTGAGCAGCTCGTGGGCAGCCCGGCTGGGCGGAGGCCCAGGTGGCCCCCTGCCTTCTCGCCTGGGCTCAGGGATGGGATCTAGTTAGTTATCCAGGGCTCTGGCTCCACCCTTTGTATTATTTTCAATTTAATGAGGACCCCAGAGCATTCTTCTTAGAAGTCCTTATGCCATTCTAAAGTTTGGCCAGGGCTTAGGCTTTGATATCTTGGTATGGTTAATATATTAATTCATTATTTAATTGATTCTTTTCCGAAATGTTTGAGCATGCATCCTGTATGAGATGATTTACATAGATTGCTTCTAATTCTCCAAATCTTCAGAGGTAGGAGCACTCACGGCCAAAGCAGCCGGCTTTTGCTGTGAGGAGCCAGGGAGGCAGACCCTGTGAGGCTGGACAGCTCGGGCCTCATTTTGTTATCACCATGACTCCAGGCAGAGACATGCACATCTTCCTAATGGGGGAGGGGTGGGAGGTAAGCTCTCAAAGGCCACCAGCCAGTGGCCCCCAGGTGGCCATGCACAGGCACTGTGTGTGGGCTTCGGGACTCCCTTGTGGCCTCAGAAGAAGGAAGTGGCTGGCGTGTGATCTGGCTGTAGGATTCTCTGGCCTTCAGGTCAGGGCAATGTGCTCTACTGCCGAGCCACACCCTCAGCGCTGGAAGTCTGGTCTGACCTTGTTGGCTTCTCTGCCACAGGTAGCAGGAGCCTCTGTCTTATTCTCCTGCTGGGAACAGAAGAGCTAATGCATGTGACGGCTTGGCGTGGTGCTCGGCTTTCAGGAAGTGCTCAAAAAGCATCACTTTGTCCAGAGGAAAAGAACTGGACTTTCTTCTTTCCAGGTATCTTCCAAAGTGGCTGAGTGTGCATGTCACTGCGGGCTCTGCTGCTGTGTAGGCATCGTGCTTTGTGGGGCCGGGCCCAGGGGGCTGTGTGAAGCCGCCCAGCGCTGCTCCTGGCCCCGATGCTAAGCTGTGCAGGGTCCCTGTGACAGGCACCTCAGATGCGGCCACTTCCTGCGGTTCTCTTTCACGTGTATGCACTGGGAACTGAACCCTGGGTCTTTGCACTGAGTTCTAGCCCCAGCTCCTCCCTAAATTTTGACATGGATTCTTGCCAAGTTGTCCAGGCTGGGCTCAAATTTGTGATCCTCCTGCTTCAGTCTCCCAGAGGGCTGGGACCATGGGCCTGCGGCACCACGAGGTCTGGCTTATGTGCCCCTTTCTTTATCTAAAACTGTATTTTTAGTTTCTGCAAATCACTGAGACCTTGGTGTAGCCTCTGGAGTTGGCCTTGGCTCTTTCCTTATCAGGAAAACACAGGATTTTAAAACCTTAGAGTGAGGCAAGTGCTCTGCCCCTGAACTGTGCCCCCAGCTCCTGCTCCTGTCCTTCCTACAAACTCATGCTTGCTTTTAGCAATGGTTGTGAACCCAACTGCCCACCATCCTCCCTGGAAAGCTCCTAAAGGGCTCTGGTTTGGCGAAATCACTACTTGAGGTATTGATTTCACCTTGAAACTTTCACACCCTCCTCTTAAAGTGAAGAGAACAATACTAAACTCCCAGCGCTCCCTGTAGGAGTAAGGGAAATTCCTAGCATGATGCTTGATGTATTTACCCTGATTGTTTTACTGGGGTGTGATAGTAACAGTGATAAAAGTCCCCCTCACCTCCCACTGGTTGCCATGGAGCACACCTTTACTTCTAGGTATTATAGAGGCTGAGGCATGAGGATCTCAAGTTTGAGGCCAGTTGGGGCAGCTTAGTGAGACCCTATTTTAAAATAAAGCTGGCTGGGCACAGTGCAGCTCAGCTTTATAGAACTTTCCTGCCACGCAGAAAGTCCTGTGTTCAGTCCCCAACACTGCAGAAATGAGAAGCTCTACCACCCCAAGGTAGAAGGCCCCTTCCCGGCAACCTAGCTTCCATCCTGAGCCTAGCTGCTGGGGCCCAAGGGAACGGGCAGGACTCACAGACGCAGTGTGGCAGGCGCGACGTCCAGATGGGCGTGCCGGTCTCGCGGCTGTAGCAGGTCAGCAGCGAGCTCCCTTCCAGCACGAAGCCAGGGTTGCAGGTGTACTGGATGGTGGTCCCCACCAGCAGCACGGGGTCGGAGATTAAGCGGGTCGAGTGGTCCACCTCTCCCGGGTCAGTGCAGTACATAACTGCGGGGATGGAACGGCATCAGGGCACGAGGCATCAGATCAGCAGTTTCCTGAATGGTCTAGAAATTGTCCTAATTTGGTTCTTTACTCTACTGAAAGTTAGTACTTCTTTTGCTCAGCAGGAGTGAATGGCTGGAGAGTAAGCCAGGAGGAAAGAGATATGAATTTCATCCCTCTTTCAGGAGTTTGCCTGAAGAATTTACATAAGGGCTCAAAGGCCCAGGGACAATGTTAGGTATTGATCCATTACTGCTGATAGTAAAAAAGGAAGCAATGCAAATCCCTTAACTGGGAAGAGTTGAACACAGGACCCCTTCCAATAAACCCTGGGTGGCACGGGCAGGACAAGGTGGGGCGGGGCCTTCCCTGCGCTCTCTGGAGCCCTCACATGCAGTCAAACAAGCAACCAATGCTCTTTTAATTAACAAAAACAATACAGACAAAGAAAAGCAATAGACCAATTAAAAATGAATGAAGTGGACAGTGTGAGTGGTGTGAAAAGCCATCCCGTCTGCATTTCGGGGCAAAGGGAGTGGCAAGGCAGGCTGTACAAATGGTAAAACACCTGCATCTGCAGGCGTCGCATTTCAAGCTTTTTAAGTGTTCAGTTCTGCGGGAGGTCATTTCACGGGCCCTGTGTTGGGACCCTCACGTCTTCATGTGCGAAGGATGAGCCCGCAAACTGCCTGCCTGCCTCCCACCCTCCCTTCATTTCTTCCTTCTATCTCTATATCTGGGTATAGATTCATAGATATAGATAGAAACAGCTTTCCATTTAGATAAATATGCAATAAACAGAAATTGCTATCCAGGGATAGATATCTAACACAAGCAGCAGCTTTACTTAGGTCTCTGTATATTCCTTCATAACATGTGATATACATATGTGTACAGAAGTCTTTAGCAGAGATACCATCTCTAGAGAGTAAGGTCATAAAGGATTTTCACTTTCTGCTTTGTAGTTTTAGCATGCTTGGGACCCATAAGGCAGCATTTGTTGTCTCTGCTGTACAGAAGCATGGTCATATGCATCTGTCAAAGTTGGGGTGCTTTAACCCAGGAAAGGCATTCAGAACATCTGGTAGCTGGGAGCCCCATTGTTTCAGGAGGTTTTCCTGACCTCATTTGACTGCACGAGAAAGCACTTATCATTTTCATATGGAGACGTGGGAGTCCCAACATGGGACCCATGAAATAACTTCCCAGAGAATTGAGTATTTAGGGGCCAGGGAGATAGCTCAGTAGAACAAGTGCTTGCCTGGCAAGCACAGGGTCCTGAGTTCTATCCCTGGCATCACCAAAAAAAAGAAAAAGAATATTTTAAAAAATTTGAAATGGAAAAATAAATTAAAAATCTATTTACTCTGACTCGATATTTTTCTTGGCAAAGCATAAGGCAGGAAGAGTTTTCTATCAAAGGTTAGAGTTATGTCCCCTTTCAAGCCCCAGAACTATTTATAATAATTATGATGCTATAGGTAACTTTAAGGATTTGGCGATTGGTGAGCTGTGTCCCTGCATTTTATTATCTATTACACACACACACACACACACACACACACACACACACACACACCCCACATATTATTGCTGAACTCCTAGGACCATTTACATTATCCTTTTGTATCTTTGACAGGTTCTTCTACATCTCCCTTAATAAATTCTCTTTGATATTAAAAAAAAGTTTACAGTGGAATTGTAGGTAATCTCCGCATCGCCACATTCCTTCCCCAGTAATGTCCTTTCCTGCTAACACTTTGTGTTTCTGATGCTGGGATTCTTGTTCAAGATTTGAGGGACAGATCCACTGTGGTGTCACACAGAAGGCCCAGCAAGATGGTTGGGGATAGGGAAGGTGAGTGGTGGAAACACGTTCAGCTCCTCCTGCTAGAGAGACGGCAGCATGGGAGCCTGGAGTGCTTCCTTCTCTGCTTCCTCTTCAAGGTGCCGGACTGAGTGACTGCTGCTCGCCTGGTCCACTCTCCTGGGAAGCAGGAACAGTGAGCAGGCCCAGGGGAGCAGGACCCCAGGACGGGGACCTCTGAGAAACTTGGATGTAGCTGATGACAGGGATTTGGGAGTGGGGTGGTGAAGTCCAAACAGACTTTGCTGTTTAGCTTGGTATTATGGGTTGTGTGTAGGTGTTCCCCCAAAGCCTCATGCAGTCACTGGAGTGGCTTCTAGAGGCTGTGATTAATTGGTGGTCCAATGCTGGGATTGTGGATGTGAATGCTTCACTTGCCCTAGAGCAGATAATCTGCATACAGATGTAAGAAGGGGAAGGAAGCTAGCTGGAAGTCACAGCAGCTGCCCCTCGCTGAATTTGGTACCAGGAGCAGGGTCCTTGCTGTGACTCAACCTGACCATGTGGATTACCAGCCTTTGGGAATAGCTTACAGCAAGAGATAAGAAGGATTCAGAGATGTCACCTACCAGGGAAGTCCCGGAACAGCTTCAGGTGCTCTGATGGGACATTCTGGTCAGAACTCAAAAGACCAGAGGCTGATAGAAATCCTCCCTGTAAAGACCAGGCTGGGGAGGTTTCTTCTGGGAAGGACCGTGCTGCTTTCTGGACTCCAGTGTGTTATGGCTTGGCAAAAAGTTTATTTGCTTTTTTGCTCCTGCCTAGAAACTTTGCTTGAGATTGAGATTAAGCATGGGGTACTGGTTAATCTGGCAGAGGAGATTTCGAGACAGTTGAATGTTGAAGCAGTGGCATGGCTATTGTTGGAGGCTTTTAGTCAGATTTATGTTGAAAATCAAGGGCAAAGAACCCTGCGGGATGATTTAAAATGTGAGATTGGTCACAAAGGGAGCAGTGGTAAACAGTTGTGGACTGCAAAGGCAGAGCAGAGAGGACCTACATTGCTGAGAGGGAACAAGAGAAAAAAAAGGTGGCTCAGGGCATCACAGGAAGCAGCAGGTCTCTACCCTTTGTAGCCTCAAAACTACAAAAGTGAAAGACTTTGCATTGCAGAGAAAGCTGCAGTGCCTCATGCTCCAGAATGGAGGCTGTGGCCGCCCAGGTTACAGAATGGTGGTACCATGCAGGATTTGTTCTTCAGAATCAGGGTCAAAGTGCTCAGCGATCCAGGCGTTTGACCCCTACAGCCAAGAGAGAAGAAAGCCTGGCTACTGCTCCAGCTAGCGGCAGACCTTGGCAGCATCCACATGGTTTTAGGTGTAGGCAGAATGCAGGAGTTCTGAGGTTAAGAAGGCTTCCACTTTGATTTCAGAGGAAGGCCTGGGAGGCCAGGCAGGGTGCCCCTGAGAGTGCGGTGTGCGAAGCAGACAGTGAGGACCCTAACGTGCAGCGGAAACCCCAGAAGTTTGGAAAAGCCAGGAACGTGGATCACCTAAGGGAAGCTGCAAGAAGGGAGCAAAGCCAGCCTAAGAGAGAAGCCGTAGAAATGGAGTCACATGGAGCTCACAGTTTGTCACAGATTGCTTCAGATGTTCCATGTGGAGCTACAGGAATTAATGTTTGCCCTTGGGATTTTGGATTTGCTTTGTTACTGATGCTTTGTGTTCTACTGTGTGTGCCTTTTGGAACGATACTGTTTATCTTGTGCCATTGAATGTTGGAAGTGTTTAACTTTTCATTTGTACGGGAGCTCATGGCTAAGAGTCTACCTTAGATCTTGGAGGAGACTTGGGACTTAGACTTTTCTGCAATGCAGAAACTGTAGGACTTTGGTAGTTCTTAGAGAGGGCCCAAAATGTCTATTGCTTAAAGGGATGTGCATGAGTCTTTGGGGATCTTTGGTTGGACTGTTACTGTTTGTGTCTAGCTGTCCCCCCAAAGCCTCCTGCAGTGATGGGGTGGCTTCTAGAGTTTGCGATTGATTCATGATCCAATGCTGGGATTGTGGGTGTGGGTGCTACTCTTGTCCTGGAGCAGATAATCTGCATACAAACGTAAGGAGGGAAGAGAAGCTAGCTAGAAGCCACAGCTGCTATCCCTCCTTTTGTTCTTTGTTTTCTGCTGTCCTGTGCCATGTGCCAGTGTGCCTTGGATCCAGCTAAGTATGGACTAAAACCTCCATTAACATTGAGCTAAATAAACCTTTCCTGCATTAAAATTGCATGTCAGGTATTTTGTCCCAGCAATGACATAAAAATAACTGGGACACTTGGCTAGTGCAGGAATTTAAAGACCTGCCCAGAACTGTCTTCCTCACACAGGCTACATGCATTCCCAGTCACCGCAGTCCCCAAGGCTGCCTCCTGCCTCACACTCAGTCTACTTTGCTGCGTTACATGACCTGCCAGGTGGGGGAGGCGTGGGAATCTGAGATGACCCTGAAAGCTGCAGGACGACTTTGGTGGGCAGTGCTGATGAGTCAGCAGGGCCGAGAGGAGCCAACATGCCCCGGAAGCCCACATCACCTCCCTGCAGAAAACGTACCAGGGGAGAGGCTTACCATCTGCCAGCAAGGGAAGAAACCAGGGTGATCCTTACTTTTTTCACAAAAGGGGGGGTCGCTGCTCCAGCTGAGGTCCCACTGGCAGGTGAGGGTGTCGCTCCCCACGATGTCGTAGCCGGGGTCGCACTGGTAGGTGATCCGTGCCCCTCTCACCAGTTCTGTGTGTGATGTTGTTTTCCAACCATTCTGGATCTCAGGTAGGTCTGAGCAGGAGTCGTTCCTTGACACCTCTTTAAAAGAAAAACATCCTCCTTAACTGAGAAGCTGGTCTTTCTGCTCGGATTCCCCTTTGTGAATGTTAAGAGAAAGAACACATAGAAGAAAAAGCCTCTGGGAATTAAGTAACACACTTTCAAATCCCTTTACAACTCTTTTACAGCAATACATTGTAATTTCCCTTCCCCACGGGCCACCAAACCTACCGAGCATTCTCTTGGTTTGATAAAGCCAGCTTTGGCTTTGGCGTCAGGTGGAATCCTAGCCCTGCTGCGACCCCCAGGACCACCACCTGTCTCTGGGTCTCTGGTTCATCACAGTCATGAGGGGTTAATTGTGACAGTGCCACCTGCCTGGGGTAGACAGCTCCCAAGGTGTCCCCTGACCACTCTCACCCACTAGAGTGGCCCTTTTGTAGCCCCAGTGACACTGCATGGGCCACTGCTAAGATGACTGCACATAATTTCTGAGGTGGTTCCCTGGCTTTTGGGCCACTTGCTCTGGTGGAAGCAGCTGACATGTAACGGTGCTCAAGAAGCCTTCTGGAGAGATCAATAGGGGAGAAACTGAGGCCACTCAGCAAGGAGTGCAGGCCTGGTCCGCCAGCGGTGTGAGTGAAGCAGACTCAAGTCGTCCAACCTCAGTCAAGCGCTGAGGTTGCCCTCCCTGCCATCTCTGCTGCACGGGGAGACCACAAGGTGGCGCTGCCCAGCCAAGCCTGCATCTGCATTCCCACCCCGCAGAGCCTGTAAGGCAATGCATGTGTATGGCTAATTTGGGGATACAATCTATTTACACGCTAGTAGATGACTACTACACTCAGCCCTATCCTGGAATACGTGTGAATCCAAACATTTAGCGAATCGGAAACACCTGTACTTGCAATGTATTATTAAGATAGATGCTTAGCTATTGAAACAAAAGCAGTTATTGGTAGATTCTTCAACTCAAATTGTATGCAATCTGTGCATGTTAACAGAAAACACTCCAGAATACACTCCCCCAAGCATGCCGTCATTTCTGTTTGCTCCTACAAAGCCCTGTCACCCAGGCAGCGAGCCAAAGCCTCCCATTACTCTTCTTGCATCCAAGTGCCCGCTGCACAGATTTGACGAAGAGAGCTAATTATGTCATGTAATTAATTTGCAGCTCTCACGCGCTTCTGGGGACAGCAGAGCACCTCCGCCGTCTGCGGGAAAGTCGTCAGAGAAGCACGCAATGGCTTTGCCTGGGATTTCACCACGATTTTATTTGGAGGAAGGCGATCTCGTGGGTGTCTGCCAGGAGGAGCAGACAGGCAAAAGGCTTCTGGAATTGCTTGCTCCGGACAGGGGCTTCTATTTTTAGGCCTTTGAAAAATTAGTTAAGTCCCAGATTTGGGATACAGCTGCAAATTCTGGAACTACGGAGGGAAGGGGAGCAACGGAAAGGGGAGAAATGGGGTCACCTATGAGAAGTGCGGCTTTCCTGGAGCAGATGCTGCAGGACTGAGCGACGCCCGCCTGTCTGCCTCCTCACCGGGGCTGCTATGCTGTGGGTCTCCCGCGTCCTCGGTGGCATCAACCCAGTGCCACACAGCCTGGTCCCAACAGTAGCCCCACTCTTTACTCCGTGGGTGGCTGTGACAAAGACACGCAATCCGCCCACTCTTCAGTTCCCAGACTGCACTGGGAATCTGACTTGAGTCATCAGAAGCTTAAGCGGGGGTTCTGGAAGCATCTGTCCCTGTAGGGCTTCATTCGCTGTGCTAGCTGGCCCAGGAGTCGGGAGATTTCTCTTCCAGTCCACTTGCCTTAGGAAGCTGTGTGTCCTCAGCCCCCCATCTGCCAACTGCTCAAAGCTTCAGCGTCCTCGGGCGCAGAGCAGGGTCAAGTCCCGTGACCCTGCCTATTCCAAAAGATGCTGCAAGACTTCACTGATGAGCACATTAGAGCAGGGTTGGGAAAACGCCGAGATGGGTTGGATGGATCTATCTACTGGTGCACTGAGATTCTGTGAGCACCCTGGTAGTCGCTAAGGCTCTGAAGCCATGATTTCAGGCTCATTATCATGCTTAGCTGGAAGGTCCAGCTTCTGGGCAACAGAGAGGCCGTGCACACACCTGGCCACACGTCAGCTTCTCTGGAGCAGGCATCGCTAGAATCTGATGGGCAGCACCTTGAGGAATCAGAGCACCCTCTGAGTCTAGCTGAGACCTCCTAGTTCTTAGACTAGCACCCTTGGGAGCTGCTGCTATCCAGTTGGAGTTGACTTTAAAGCAGAACATATTTGTTATCCTATGATTAGAGGAAATAATCATTCAGTGGAGCCCGTATCTCCCTGAAAAGCGCTCCTGACTCATCTCTTTCTTTTCCATTCCCAAATACATGGGCACAAACACTGGGCCAGGCACAAGGCAGAGCCAGGAGGACCGATCTTTGTATCTTTGTACAACACATAGCCCAGGGATCACAATCCTTTAGGCTCAGAGTTGGACTACTTAGGCCTTTTGGTTCATCTAGGAGCTTCAGAAGTCTTTTGATGGCCCCAGAAACCCCTGACCTTGACATCTGACTGCTTCACTGAACAAGAGTTGCACCTAAGTCTGGAAAAAATCTAGATCCAGGGTAGCAATCGCCTCTCCTGTGACCATGACAGACATTACTAATCTATCACAGCATCCTTCTCCAGCAACATCAGGCATGATCTCTGCTGAGCAATTTTCAAGATAGTCTTTATATAGACACAAACGATTGATTGGCACCAAAATTGAAGATAAAGCCAGGTGCAGTGGTGCATGCCTGTAATCCCAGCTACTTAGGAGGCTGAGATAGGAGGATTGCAAGTTTCCTCAGCTTGAGAAACTTAGTAAGACTCCATCTCAAATAAAATATGAAAAGAGCCCAAGAGTGTAGCTCAGTAGCAGAGTGCTTGCCTGGCATGTAAAAGGCTCTGAGTTTAATCTCTCTCTCTCTCTCTCTCTCTCTCTCTCTCTCTCTCTCTCTCTCTCTCTCCCTCTCTCTCTCTCTCTCTCCCTCTTTCCCTCCCTCTCCCTTCCTCTCCCTGTCACTGTCCCTGTCTGTCTGTCTGTCTGTCTCCCCTCCCTTCCCTCTCTCCCTCCCTCTTCCTCTTTCCCTCCCTCCTTTTCTCCCTCTCCCTCTGTCCCTCCTTTCCTCTCACTTTCCCTCTTTTCCTCCCTCCCTGACTCTCTCCCTCTTCCTCTCTCCCTTTCCCTTTCCTTCTTCCTCTCCCTGTCCCTC
>PVKA01011746.1:0-59883 GCA_004027165.1 Ctenomys sociabilis | reverse complement strand
AAAAAAAAAAAAAAAAAAAAAAAAAAAAAAAAAAAAAAAAAAAAAAAAAAAAAAAAAAAAAAAAAAAAAAAAAAAAAAAAAAAAAAAAAAAAAAAAAAAAAAAAAAAAAAAAAAAAAAAAAAAAAAACCTTGAGTCAAAGCAGACAACTGAAAAAAGACTTTAAAAACTGAACAAAATAAAATTTATCAAAATTCATGCAACACTATGGGGAAGAGTGAAGTTTCTATCATTACATGTGCATAGCACTAAACCATACTTCAAACAATCAGTCATGATTGTCACTACTTCAGGAAACTGAAAATTAGATCTACACAGCTGAAGAAAGTGTGTAAGAATCCAAAGACAGTGAAAGCTAATAAATCACATGAAACTGGAATTGTGAGTGACCCTGGATGACAGGATTTTCCCATAGTTTTATGACCCGTGTCTTAGTGGAATAATAAAGATATGTGATACCACCCACACAAGTAGCTGGCATGAGTCTTCATTCTTATTCAGGACATTAGACTTGGAGAATGGTGATTTTAGACCACTGTTTTGTTCAAAACTACTGTTGTGGGCCAGCCAGATAGCTGAGAGTAATAAAGCACCTGCCTAGGTAGACACAGGGATCAGGATTTATTTATAAAAATGAAGCACAGAACAAAGGTGATAGCTGAGGAAAATGAGGAGCTACTGACCTTGGCAAGATTAACTAAATTCATACTAACTCAGGGCTGTTTCATACAGTTTTTGAGTTGAGAAACATTTTTGTTGAATAATATTTAACGAATAATCTATCATCAAAAATGTGGTTACATCTTCCTAGGAACACATTATTCTGTGAAGATGGAACTGTAGTTCTTTTAAAAATGTACTTAGTATAGGGTCTAATGGGGTCTCACTATACAGATTGAACGCATAGTGATACTCCTGGTTTTCAGCCTCCCAAGTGCTGGGATTAAAGGTGTGTGCCACCACACCCACTCCCAGTCACCACCTCAGCATGTTGCAGGGTGCAGGGCCAGTGAGGCATACCCCAGGACTGAACCCTGATCCCTGTGTCTGCCTAGGCAGGTGCTTTATTACTCTGAGCTATCTGGCTGGCCCAGAACAGTAGTTTTGAACAAAACAGTGGTCTAAAATCACCATTCTTCAAGTCTAATGTCCTGAATAAGAATGAAGACTCATGCCAGCTACTTGTATGGGAGGTATCACATATCCTTATTATTCCACTAAGACATGGGTCACAAAACTATGGGAAGACCCCGTCATCCAGAGCCCAAATAGAGAGAAAAATGATTTCAGTGAAAATAATCTCAATGCTTTTATCTTCTTCCTTATTACAAAGCCCCTAACTTCTTCACTGCACATAAAGTTTGTGATTGAAGTACTTCCCCTTTGAGATGGGGGAAAGGATGAGTGTTAATAAAGTACAATAAAACTTGCATTTGTATGATTTTTGGGTAACAGCTGGGCAATAAGCTCACCAAATCTGCAATAACGCATAATTTTCTTTGTACAAGAGCAAGTAATAAAGTGCATCTCAATTAAATTTTTGAATTTTTATTTTATAACATTTATTATCTTTCTTCCTGAAAATGTGAAGGTGCTGTCTGCCTACCATTTTCAAGGGTCTGTTTTAAAAATGAGCAAAAAACATGAACTTTATAAAGTGAAAGGTCAATTATTGTTACATAAAGAAGAAATAAGTAAGGTTTGTCTCCTTTAATTGTTTGTCCAGAAAACCTCCATTTATCATATAGCTTGACATTGCTTTTGCATTTCTTCACTCTAAATACCACAGCCTATCTAGCTTCCACAGGGTTCACAACAGTTTTCATATATACTAACTTTCAGTTTATGCCATCACATATTAATTTGATGAAGATGAAAGACAAAGTTTATCCACTATATGATCTTGAAATTCTTAGGATACATTTTTGAAGCCCCCGAGGTCCTTACTGCAGGACAATATTTCACCATCTATTCATTTGAAATGAAAATCAGGCATCGATTGTGCAGGGTCATGGCACATGAATGGCTCACCAGCACACATCCTGAACACCTGTCTCCCACAGCACTCTCTGAACCAGGAGTTTGAGTACTTTCTCATCTGCATGGAGAGCTGTGCACCTGAGTCTTAGAAACTCACCCCGCAGGAACCTTCCTTCTCTCAGCACAGCCACGTGAGGAAATCCTTGTCTACTGAGAACCCTCAGTTGTTTTTTCATCTTTATGGTTTTAAACCTCTTCGCATTTTTGTGAGAGAAATTCCATATTCAGTCCCACCCGGGGAATATTCCATTTTCCCTGGTCAGGCCCTCCAGCATGTGTTCACATACAATACAGTCCACAATCTCAAAAGTCCAGTCTACTGCAATGGACAGGAGATCAGGAGATCAGACAGGAATGTGGGTAAATTACCAAATGAAGCAAAGTTACAAAAGTCCTAAAATCACACAAGCATGAAAACATTTCAGTAAATGTTGTCACATGTTATACAAAAACACGCAAGTGCAATTTCCTTCCTAGACCAATTAGAAAACATATTGTGTGGAGAAGTATGACTGAATCTAATGTTTGATTTTTATATCACCGACAAACAAAAGTACAATTAATAGTTATACATCAAAGAGTAAGGAAATAATCTATGGTTGCATTATGGTATGTGAGAAGGAAATATATGCAGATATTTATGAAACAAGGCGAAAGGAATCACATACTGAAACCAGTGTCTCAAGGTTTTAGCCAAGAAGGAAATAAAGGCAGATTAATGAATGTAGTGACCACTGCAGTTAGAATGGAAATCTCAGAGTTATGTCAATACAAAAAATATTTCTTAAACTTTTTCTAGCTAGAAAAAAGAATGCACTACAATCACAATATTTATAGATTCCTTTTCCAGGGAAGCACTTATTTGACTGAGCCATCTCCCTGGCCCTCCTTTTCCATAAAAAGGAATTAATATTTCCTTAGAGGGCACAGAAAAAAATCTCCATCAATCTCTTTTCTTTTTTTTTTTTTAAATCTCTCCTTTTGGATCAGAGATACATTAGGGAAAATTTCTGAATAACAGTAAAAGAAAGATTGTATAATATCAGGCTTTGTGTCTTGCAGGCAGTGATCTTCCTGTTCCATCACTAAGGAGTGATAATTAAAAGTTTGAAAAGAAATGAAATTTTTCATGGAAACATGATTGTGCCCAAACTTTTAAGGGACATGAGTGGCATAACACACAACACAAATACAAATTTGGTTGTGGATGATATGGGAACAAAAGTAGAAGAAATAATAACACTAAAAGAAACAGAAATATTCAGCTGGATTGATGATTTTTAAAAGTTGGTTGTAAATTTTTTAAAGGTAAGAATAAATATTACCTTGCATGTAGAAGGGACAACAGGTGGCTGGTCCACAACTGGAATGGAACTGCACAAACTCATTCTGATACCAAAGAACTGAGCTATGCAAGACCTTAGCAGGAAGGTCTTGGGCAGGAAGCAGCTGTTCTTGGCTCAGAGGGGTCACAGGGAGGCTGGGTCTTGAGCTGCACTGGTGCTGCCACCCTGGGTAGGCAGGGCCAGAGGGGATGGCTTCCAGCAGGCATCTACTGTTGTACAGGATATATTCACGGATGGGTCTACAAGTGCCTGGCATTTCTTGTGGTCACAGGCATCGGGGTTAAGACAATGGGGAGGTAAAAGAGAAGCCCAGCCTTGTAATGAAATCCACTTAAAATATGCTGAGTCAGGACCCAGTATTTTTGAGACTAGAGCAATTTATTAAAATGACTTGCTCCTTGGGACCAGTGCTGTTTACAGAATATTTTTTGTGTTAACTGAAGTCTTAGTTATTAAGATGACATATGATTTCTACTAAGAGAAAGTACCTGATGACTTAGAAAGCGGAGAAATTAAAACTCACCTGTACATAGGGTATGGAGCTGTTTTTAGTCAATAGCCCTTGAAATCCACCCAGAGCTATCAAATTTATGTTTAATCTCATCTCTTCAAAATATGTATTCCACATAAATTGTGCACCTGAAAACATATACAACATAGTATGACACGCAAAACACAATTTACGAAAAGAATTTCTTGATAAATGGATAGGGCAACGCTTTAAATGAGATGGAATATGCTGAGCCCATAAAAGATACTGTATCATATTGATGTGAACAATATTCCTGGGGCAGGCAAATAGCTCAGCAGATTAAGTGTTTGCAAGCAGGCACAGGGATAGGTTCTGTCCCTGGGCCTGTTGTGTCGGCCCCACCCCCGGGGTACTGAGAGGGCAATTAAGACTGGGCGTGATGGAACATGCCTGTAATCCCAGCTCTTGGGAGGCTACAAACAAGCAGATCACTAGGAGTCCAATCTAATAGTGAGACCCTGAATACCCTGTAGACCCTAACCTGAAATACAAAGAAAAAAAAAAACAAGAAAAAAAAAAAAACTGTTTCTGAACTACTGACCAAGCTCAGCCCAACTTTCATCAGTCCTTTTGATTCAGGTTCAAAATGAGAACCTGAGGTAGTGAAAGCAAAATGGGTCTGGTAGGACGATCTATGTTCTCACAAAATCCAATTCCAGGAAGAGTCCTCCACATCTCCTGTTCTTTTCTGTCCCCTTGTGTGGGGATCAGGCTGTAGAACTCTTATTTGTTGCTGAGAACCAACCACTTCACTTTTCTTCAGCAGGACTCATGCCCAAGAATCCGGTTCTGTCAGTTTAGGAGGGATCTGTCACTACGTGTGGCAACATTTCTCCTCCACAGATCCCTTCCGCTGATCCTTGTCTCTAACGTCCAACTCATACTTTTAGGCTAAGCCCAACCTTGCTCTTTCATTGTAAATCTTATTTTCATTATATAGTTATATGAATAGTTTAATGATTGGTAAATCAAGAAAACTCAATTTAACCTAAAAGTAAATGGAACAAAAACGTTTCTAGAGGGATTCATGGTAAAATTTTAAAAATATATATATTTCTTGTACAAAATATATATTATATATATTTATGGAAAATGAGCTGTATAAAATATCTGAAATGAGTTTGAAGTGTCACCTTTGAGAAATGGAAATAATGAATTTTAATAAGTGTACAATTTAATGAACAAGTTAATATTTGTAATTTTTAGGACATATATGTTAACATTTTGGAGACATATTAAATGTTAACATTTGGGAGAAAGGTGGGGTTGAAGCCAGAAACAAGGCATTTGAAAACGATCAAAATATTTTATTACATGTACCTACTTTCCAAAATAAAAACACCTGACCTGTACTACAAATATCCCCTAACTACAAATTTTAGAAAAATGGCAATGACTTAAATATATAACATTACAGTTTGATGGTTTGTGAGCCCATTTATTCAAAATTCATCAATAGGTTAAAGGTACACACAGGTTTCAAATAAAATGACATTTCAAGCAGATAAAAATTCACACCAGCACAAACATGTACGCCAAGTGTATCTTTTCTCGGTCCTTGGGTGCACCTCACTGCCCCAGACATGTGAGCCCAGCAGGAGTCCCGTCTCCACTAACTACCTGCAATACCAAGTCCTAAAGGTGTGCTGCAGCTCCCCACTGCATTCCCAGGCAAGGCTGAGCCTACCCTTGAAACACACTTGGAACACTGTTTTATGTGTTACCTTCAGTGCTCATAGGTATCGCAGGCACTGACTCCACACCTTCAGAAACTTTTACCAGGGCCACAGGACCACACAGTCTGCCACTTCAATCATGCTTGAGGCAGGCTCATCAGCGCAGATGGCCTATGCTCAGAATCATACACTGCTACCATGCAGCCTTTCTGTGAAAGGTAAAAAACAAAAACAACTTGAAATCCTCCCCAAGTGTTCTGTGTTGCCTGCCCTTTTCAGAATGCAATGTTTAATTATAGTTAGTTGTGCAAAAGAAAGTAACTGCTTAGCATTTAGGTAGTTTACCCTACAAGGTAAAAAATTTCTTCAATACTCAATTTTTATTGCACAAAGATGAGTCTTACTAGAAACTTCAAAAGAAGTTGGAGAAAACATTCAGGAGTGATGGAAACTTCATTTGTATTTGCTAAGGTATCATCAAAGACTTTTCCTATTAGGAATGGGTACCGTGTCCCTGAGAGGAAAGCTGCATATCATTTCGTGGTGTAAGGGCTTTCATGGGTTTTAAATATTCCTGCCACCGTGCACTCATTTCTACTTCTACCTTGTTCTCAGAAATACTTTAAGAGCAAGTGAGATGCCTACATAAGTCTCATGTTTCCATGTAGAAATCCAAGCTATCATTATCAGACATCAAGAACAGTTACAAGGGACCTCTGAGCAAGAAAAAGTGGTTAAAGCAATCTCTTCCACTTCGGTGCTAGGATTAAAATGTAAAAACCCAAATCCAGGCTGATATTGTCCCACACTGAAGCCCCCAAATCAATAGAGACCTACATCTTGTGAGGCCATGGTAAGAATCTTCCTAATTTCCAGAAGGCCTCAATTGCTTTTCTGCCCCGGAAGAGTGAGGTGGAGGGGCTGTTGATGAATGAAAGGTGCTCATGTCTCCTGAAGTGTATTAAAATAGTTTTTGCTGCTAATGGGGACAATTTTCAGGTCCTATTTAGGAATCAGTTGGCAGAGACACATTTATAAGAAAAGTAATTTCAACTTTGATTAGAATATATTCCATGTCTATGAAGACAACATAGATAAAATAGCTTTCCATCTTTAAAAAAATGAAAGAAATAATCCTAGAAAAGATGGTATTAGAAGGAATGATGGAAACAACTTTAAAACCCTATGCCAGGAAAATAAAGTTATAGAAAATATCTTAAATGAGTAAGTATAACCACTCTTGTGCACTAGATACAGGAAGTATTTTCAGTGACTATGGCACTTAGTAAGCAAGTTAACATTTGCAAATTTATTAGACAAAGCAACAGTTATCTAAAATTTCATATGTAGAACAATAAAGAAAGATCATGAGAGAGATAAAAACCCAGGAAAACCTCACTATAACTTTCCCAGCACTGATGGTAATTGTGATGTTCCTAAATATTCTTTAATGAATATCAATAACTCTGTCTTCAAATGACAGTAATAGAATACCTAATGTACTGCCACACATTAAAATATTTTACAAGCACATATAAAAATCTCTACCGACTCATTAAGGTTGGTAATGCATTCCAATGTGTATGACTAGAATCTTATCTTTGGCATTTCAAATTCCCATTTCTCCTTGTTACCGTTTATTTATTTATTTGGCACAGTGAATGCTCCATCCAGGCCCTTATACATGCTATATATCTTTATATACCCTCTGTTTTTCAGAAAGGATAAACACCGTTGCTAAATGAGAATCTAAAGCATAATAGCATCAGGTAAAAAGATTAGCATCTATCTATAGACATTCTCCTTTCTAACACTGCTTTAAGACTTCATCAAACTATGAAATGCAAGTAAAATGAAAACACTTATCATGAAAAATAAAACTTGTGGTTTTCTTGGTTGTACCCTCAGCAACTTATTTTCCAGGATGAAGCAGCTGAAGGTGCTACAGGGTTAGAAATTACACTGCTCCCCTAACTCTGCACTGGTAAACAAAGCACTGCTAGGTGGTCCCCAGACCTCTTCATTTACATAAACTTTTGGTTATTTTCAAACTGAACCTCAGAGGTGCCCAGCTGCCAGAGAGTTCTAATGGACTATAAGGCTTAAATACAAGTGGCGCTTCATAAAACAAAACGAGAAAAGCTGGCCTGTGAATTCAGTAGCTTATGGGACATTGTTCAGGAAAAAAAGAAAGAAAACTGAGAAGCGGGAGCATAGAACATGTGACAGAGAGGCAGGAATGATTGAGAAAACAGTGCTGGGACAGCATGATCAGTTCTAGAGGCGCAGCTAGGTGGATTAAGGAGGGAAGTCAGGACACAAAAGATGAAGCTCTAGTAGTTGTTTTCAGATATACTTGTAAATTGTTAAACACTACAAATTTAATATAAAACAGTAATTTAAAATTGAATGTACAGTCTGCAGCTCAGAGGAACATTCACATTGTTACTTCTACAAGTATTCTAATATTATGGAATTTGTGGTTTGTATTGAAAATTAAGAACAAAAAAATAGGGGCCAGAGATATGGCTCAGGAGAATAAGCACTTGCCTGGCAAATGAAAGGGCCTGAGTTCAATCCCGGTTCTGCCTCCCCAAAAGAACAACAAAATGAAAATCAGTTGATAAACTTAAGGACAATAAATAAAAATATGATCTGTTTGTAAAATGGCATTTAATGTCTTCCCCATTATTAAAAAACATTTGAATTTCTCAGATGAATATTAAAATATTAACTGAGACTCATTAATGCTGGAGATGATATGATATTACGCTTTCAGGCTACACTTTTAATAAACAATAAAGGAGAACATATAAAATACTGTATGTGCTTTTTCTGGGGAAAATCAAGTAATACAAAACAAAAACAAACCAACCATCTCAAAGATATTAGAACATTAAAAACAAGAACAAAACTGATAGGAAGCCTAAAGAGGACTTTTCTTTAAGATAGGTTATACAGGAAAGTGTTTGTGGTACAAGTGAAACTTAGAAAATTTCCAGGGGCCCCTTTAAGAGAGATCAGAATGGATCAGAGGTCCAAAAAGAGAAAATGAGGGCAACACTCATTGCAGCCCTCCCTGCACCTGGGGCCTTTGCCTCTGCTGGCTGCAGGCAGTGCAGGCACCACATGACCTCGCCACTGCATACCTGGGAGGCAAAAATGTTGAGCTTCCTGTGGTCATGGTGCCTAACCAGATCTGTTTGTGGTTTGTGCAGCTGTGACCCTTGGAAAATGTGACCTGTAGCCTTATAGACTCCATCCATTTAAAAATCTATCTGTGTCCAAAAGGTAGGCCCGAGTGTTCAGGGAATTAAAGCACGTACTTAGGCAGAGCGCCTCAAGTATTTGAGTATTCAATCCTTTTCTATCCCCAGCATGCCTTGCAGGTCCTGCCCTCGGGGTGCGCTGAGACAGCGATTGATTGAGACTGGGCCTGGTGGTGTGTGCCTGTAGTCCCAGAGCTTGGAGAATCACTACGAGTCTCAACTGTGTAGAGAGACCCTGTCCTAAATACAGAAAATAAAATAAAATAAAATAAAATAAAATAAAATAAAATAAAATAAAATAATAAAATAAAATAAAAATCTACCTGTGTCTGAAGAGAAAAATTCTATCAATACAGTTGCTGATGGTGAATGTAATGCATTAGAACATAATATATTCTAAATTCAATTAAACAAGCTTCACAAATACGAGCTGTCTATGATAAGGTACTTCTGTATTTTTTTTTTTGGCGGAACCGGGGGTGGGGGGGGTTGAACTCAGGCCCTTGTGCTTGTCAGGGAGCTCTTATTCTACTGAGCCAACTCCCTGGCCCTATAAGTTCATCTCTGTAAACCTGATAGAAAAGTGAGCTCAGCTGGCCTTACAGGTATCTTTCCATAAAATTATGATTTATATCAGCCCTGCAACTTTATATGTCACCTTGAGAAATGAGCATTTGAAAAGAAATTTCTCGCTCACATGAACACTGTAAGGCCTCATTCTCAAACCTCCGCCTTTTTGCAGAAGCTTGAATTCAGCCTGCCATGGATTCCTGGTTTTCTTGGATGCTAGATGGCGCTGTGGTCACAGAGGTCACTGATTCTCAGAAGGGCACCATGGCTTGTAGTTCTGCAATATGAACTTAAGGAATGAAAGCAGCTTGTTATGATGCTGACCTCTTTTCTTCTAAGCAGGAGACTTTATGTTTTGTATTTTTTTTTTGTGTGTGTGTGTATGTGTGCAAGGTCTCACTATGCAGCTTGGACTCAAAGTGATCCTCCTGATTTCTGTCTCCCTAGTGTAGGAATTACAGATGTGAGACACCACTCCTGGATTCCATTGCTGGCTCAATGTGCCTGGAAGTGGGCCAGCATGGCATTCACTGCCAGGGATCACACCCTAGCCCCTGCCTTTACCTAAGCAAAAGACTTTATACTCTGATGAGGCACCTTCCACACAGATGTCAAACTGGACAAAACAAATAACCACAACAATGAAAAAAAAACAAACAAAAAAACAGAAGCACAAAAGAAAACAAAAAGGATACTTTAGTAGTGCTAGTTAATAAATAAAGTTATGACGGGTGATAGAATTTCTAGTCTCAGTACCAACGATGCAGTTCTCTCAACGTAAATATTTATAAATAAAGTCCCAGATATTTGGCCTGTTGAGCCTATTTATCTAGAGCAGAGTGGGCATTTGTTGTCAAATGTGGAATTTGTAGTTAAAAATGAACTACCATGAGCAGCTGTAGGGATTGATGCAGCCTTGGGCACAGTCTCACAATAGCTCTTCCTCATGGTCTTCATGGTCTCTTGGTCCTTTCCAGAAGTAGATCAATGTATTTAAATTGTTGGGTGCCAGTGTACTGTAACTTTCCAGTCTCAGCCAGTTGGTGATATTACAGTGTGGGATGCAGCAGTCTGGAGCCCCGTTCTTGGTGGTTTGTGAAGTGATGCCTGGTACTATCTTCCATACAATGGAATTCTCCCTGGGGACTGTGAGGTTACTTAAAGATTCTTTTATTTCTGAAGCTAAAGTGATTGGTACACTCAGCAGTGTCAGGTCTGGTCACCTTATGGAACAGTGACAACAGCAACCCTTCTATATTCAGTGTACAGCAGAGACACAATGCTGGGAACACAGGGTATGGGTGTGCGTGTGGATGAATTACAGGGAAGCATGGTAAGTAGGGAGACATGCATCTGCTGAGCTCTGCTGGATGTCAAAGACTTCGCTTCATGGAGCTGATAGAACAGTTAGGGTGTAGCACAGCAGAAGAATGAAGTGGGTACTCCAAACTTTCATGCGCTGCTGTTCATTATAGAAAGACATCAGTGTGTAACACATTCAGAATCACTTATTAGGTCTCAGAGTGAATGCAATCCCAGAGCACAGTGACACCTGAGGGCTATACCTTTCGTTCACATTCCTTCTCATACCTGGGCACCTGGCTGTCTGACTTCAGCAAAAGGTGTGCTCCAGTCCTGGCTCCCATAGCCTACAGCCCTATGATAGCAGGACGATAAGTGTTTTAAGACCCTTCTGCCCTGGATCTGGACCTGGTTTAAATAAAAAATTATCATTTTAAAATTCTCTTTTATAAATTCTTTCCTTGATTAAATCTCCTAAGGAAACACTGACTATCTACAAGGAACAGAAAGACACTTGTAATTCCAAAGTAACTTCAAGGTAAAAATGTTGATAAGCTCCATAATTATTCTAGTTCACTTTGTGCACAGAAAATAGAACTAGACTTGCATTCAGCACTGCTGGCTTTGCGGCAGGACCGCCTTCTTCTTTGACGTGGTAGCTCCTCCTTTTTCTACTTCAAGATAAAGAGGACTGATGCTTCTACTCACCCAACCTGTTGCCTGAAACGTTTCCGCGAGTGTGTCCAGAACCCAGGACCAAGGAATCAGTGCCTGTTTTCTTCCTGTATCAGTGCCCAGCTGATGGGCCCTCAGGCTTCCTGGGAACACCTTTGTGGTGCTGACTTGGAGAACTCACAGAGCGGTAAGTTTAGACCCCTGCCCCAACCATATTCTCTCTCCCTTCAGCTCTGTCTCTGGGTAACCCTGGAAACTTTTCTTTTCTCCTCTTTCTGATAGGCTTCAGGAGCCCATGAACTTGGAGTGATTCCTATGCCTGAAGTTCTGAGATTCAGGTAAGATAATTTATACTAATATGATATCTCAGGCTGATGAGTTGGGATTTATAGGCACCTTATTCACTAGATTTCCAATTTTTGTTGTTATCTCTTTTGCCACAGTGGGGGTAAGAGTACTTCTTAAAAATAATGAGCTATGGATAATAATTTTACTAACCTTACATTGATATTGCACTTTGTGAATGCTTTTACTTCTGTACAGAGCACTTTTTAAGTCTGGCTCATGTGTCCTTGAATTGAAAAACTGCTTATTGTTTTTCAACAGTAAGCATATTTATATACCTTAGGATACTTCATGCCTTGGGCAATTCATGTTAGGCTCTTCTCCTTAAAAATATTTGATAAGATACTAAGTCAGTGTGTGTGAAATGACAGCAAACACTGCAGTGGGTTGTTTGTTTCAAGGGACACTCCATTATCATGGATTGCATTTAATATCTTTTTTTTTTCCTTTTTGAAATTATAACCTAAGCAATGAGGCTTCTTTGCAGTGTAGGAGCTTTGGATTCAGGAAGTGGCTCTTGAATTGCATTTGGGTACTGAGTTCCAGAAGGTTCACCATTGCCTCATGAGGTCCATCCTGTCCTCAGAGGAATACGGAGGCCCTTGTGGGCTACCAGGGGAGCACAGGAGTCAGTAGTGGCACTGGGGTAGCCAGAGATTCTGCAGTTTGCTGCACTCCAACATATTTACATAATGCTAATGTATTTAAATAGAAAATTAAGATCACATAGTATTGCATGCTGACAATGTTCTACAATTTAAAGAATGAATTGGGTAAAGAAGTGAGATAAAATTGGCAGGTTGTAATAAACTGTAGAGGTAATGTCTCTGTGTACTTCTACATGATATTTACCATGATTAAATACAGATTCACACTATAATTTATGTTCTAGTTAATAACAGAATCTGAAAATGTGCCAACCAGACAGAACTCCCCCATCTTGCTCCTAAAACTTCCCTCTTTTCAGCTAAGCCACTCTGGTGGAGTTGACCAAGCTCTTCTTTAAAGTGTCACAAGGGTAATTCCTCATATTTTCCAAAGGGCAATAGAAGAATATGGATTACAGGGATTGCCATAAGCTTTCCTAGAGCCTCAAAGACCTCTCCTACTTTAGTGCCCATTAAGCCATACTGGGAGGGCCCACAAAGCCCATAATTAACTATTTTTTTCCAGTCTCTGTCCTTCCTTCTTTTCCAACAGTTGTCAACATTCCAGAGATAGCCGGCAGGATTCATCACTCTGAGTCACATCGGAAGGCAGAAGATCTTCCAGAGATTCCACCATCCCGGCAGAGTGAACCCGTGGAGAGAACTCACTGGAAGCTTTAGTTAAGTAAATACTTAACTTGCCCACCCTGCCTTCTAACAGAGAGCTACCTGCCCTGTGGAGGGTCTTCCTACTGTGACACTTGTACGACTTCTGAACTCTGTTGCTTATAGGTGGTACCAGCTTCGCTGGTGGTGCCTATACAGAGCCTTGAACAACTGAGGAATTCAGCTGACACCATTGTTTAACAATGTTTTACTTTGTACTAGTGCTGGGATTTTTATCCCAAGTTGTTCATACTGAAGAAGAATCTAATTCCTTTCTTGTTTGGGCCAAGCAATATGCCCAGGAAGCAGGGCAGGAAGGAGGCTGGGTGTGTGGGCTTCTGCCCACTTCACGCTTCTCTTTATTCCCATGGTGGATCTCACCACTGCAAGGCAGTGACTGGAGTAGACTGCAGCACTATATACATGAGGAGCAAGCTGAGTCTGTGCTGTTACGTACAGCCACTCATTCTGATGTGTCTCAGTGGCCCATCCATTTGACTTTGGAGAGTGAGGGCCATGGGAAAAACTTTTCAAAGAATGTAACTGATGCCATCACTCAGATATTTACTGAGTCTTTTCTTTCACGAAATTTGAGCCTCCCTATGGTCATACATGATGTTCACTACCACAAAGATGGATATTTCCAAGTATGGGATGAACATCTCTGGCTCACTCCTAGTATGGGACGCCTTAGCCAGGGAGCTCCTCTTTGTTGGGAACAGCACATACCTTCTCACTCAGCCTGGGCCAACACTTCCAAATCCTTGGGCTGGATTCCCTCTGATCAGTGTCAGCATACGATCCTCTTAGAGAGAACTGATTGGTTTGCTACTGACTGGTCTTCAAGGCCTGATGTACGCTGGGCTGCACCAAATGGCACGCAGTGGCTCTGTGGTACCAATCTATGGCCCTGGCTGCCTCCTGGCTGGATTGGCCGATGCACCTTGGGTTTCCCTTGGATGCAAGGGCGATGGGTGGAAACTCTGGATCAACCTGGCAACCTGTCTGTGTCACAGAGCATGACTCCACATCTGCCCTCTCATTCTCATCACTCTGTGGCATTAAGAGATGTTGTTTTGCAAGTAGATATCTTGAGCCATTATCTTGACAAAGCTCTTAATGACACTGGCAAAGAGATCTCTTTGTCAAATGTTGAAGTCCAACTTATGAGCAAGGCAGAATTACAGCAAGAGATGGCACATGATGCTTTGACAGCTGCAAAGCATAAGAGCTGTGCCATCCTCCATGATGAGTGCTGTGTGTACATTCCTAAGGGCTCAGGTATTGAACATGTAAACCCAGGACAGACTACTTTTGCCCAAAGCATATGGGATTTCTTTTGTGAAACATCTGGATGGAAATGGCTAATCAGTGTTATTGGGGTTGTTCTTATTCTACTGTTATTTGGACCACATTTATCCAAATGTGTTCTAAAACTTATTCATTATATTTCAGATTACTTCTATGACCGCAATAGGGTTCTGTTCCGTGCTAAGGGATTTGACAATATTGCACCTCCTTACCCAGACCATGACCCTGAATGTCAGATGAGTATGGAGTTGTACTCGTACCCTTGAGGACCCCTGTGGGCCCAAAGTAGACAGAATGGCTCTGTTCTCTGGTGCTTGTTAGGGTCTCAGCTCTCCAGAGAGGATTATTAGGCATATAGAAAGTAGGCCAAAGGAATTGGCGAGGGTTCTCATATAGTGTGTATTCAAAGTAATCTCAGAAAAAAATTACAATATAGATTACATTTCTGGTCATCTTTATATTTTTAACTGAAAATCACACACAGCACAGTGACATGTTAGGCTGATGCACTGTGCAAATTTCTTCTGATATTCTTGGGTGCCATAACTGGAGCTCAATGGCATCCTGAAAAAGATGTTCTTTTAAGGTCCTCCTGATGTGGGGTGGCAGCAGGTTTAGATTAAGAGTTTTTCTTTCATAAATTTTCTTTTGTAAATTTCTTGAATGATTAAAGCCTCTGAGGAAATACTGACCATCTAAGGGAATGGAAATGCCTACTTCAATTTCTAAGTAAAGTTTAAGTAAAAATGTTGATAAGCATCGTGCATATCCTAGTTCTGTAATCACAAGGAATAACTTCTATGTATGTGAGAATGTCCTGGAGCTTTCATTTGGTGTAGGTGTCTGTGGGATGTTGTAATTTTTGGTTTATTTACTTTATAATAAAAGCTGTGTGTTTCTTTATGGTTTGTTTCTTGACTGAATCCTTTGATGAAGGGCAGAGTCAAGGATGGAGGGTGGAAGGGCTTGAATTCTCACTGTCTAAGGATATAGATCTTGCTAACAGACTGAGGTAGAGATAAAAGTATATGGAACCAGGATCTTATGCATTTTGAGGTGGGGATCAAGGGAATTGAACTCAGTGCTCCATGCTGAGTTCAGGTAGTGCTGTGCAGTGAAGTTATATCACTGGCACCTTGCTGTCAGCCCTGATTTTTTATAATTTATATGTAGTTATTTTCAGTGTTTGGGAAGTGAGTACTCACTCTGTTCCTGAGGCTAGATAGTGCATCAAATTCTCCAATTTTGACTTTCACAGATATGGATACTGGCTACAGTAAGGACACCTATGAAAGAAGACCAGAGATATTTAAAGCAGCCTGGCTGATATGTTTATTTTTAATAAAGTGGTAATGAAACTTGGTGGCTCATACCCAATACTATATTAAAGATGGAGCCCAGGATACCCAGCCAACATCTGAGGCCCATGGACTCCACTGCTCCCCAAGTTAGAGGTTCTGGGCACAGTAGCACACATATTGTGATCAAGGGCCTAGGGCAGTAGAATCCCTTGATCATGGGTCAGCCTAAACCATATAACAGTACTGCTTCTCACAAAATAGGCAGAGTTGGAATGCTAACTTTTATTAGGGTATTTGGTCCTGGAACCCACCCCAAAATCTTTTTGGGTCCTGGTACCCACAACAGAATGGGAACTGAAGACATTGGGAAAGTCTTAGGCTTTTCTTCATAGAGTGGTTATGTGGTGGTAGTAGAGGCATTTGGTTATCAAGACAGTGACCATGATATTACCTGCAAAGTTGCTTGTACTGAAAGTTTGATTTTTTTTTCTTCTTGAGGCTATCAGCACTGTTTGAGTTGCTGTGCTCCTTCGGGGTTTAGACAGTCTTGAAATATGGGCACCATTTCTGCTTGCCACCTGAGCTGTCCAACTCCCACAGGGCATTAAACCACAGAAGTTCTGCATACCACATGGGCATAAGTTCAATTTTGCTGGCTCTGGTTTCAAAGACAACACATGAATATGAAAATCATGAAATGCTAAAATCTCAGACATAGGGCATATTATTTACATATAGAATAAATACATTCCCCTGTGCTTCAGAGTTTTATTTATTTATTTATTACTTTATTGAAGTACAAATACCAATGAGAGTTTTAAGACACCTTAACAGGATGGATTCGATAAATTAATACATTGCAATCTGTTCTCATAATGTTTTGGTATCATAGAAGGTGCATACATGATATTATACTTACAGACATTATTATAGCAGATGTATCTTGTCAGTAAATTAAGAGAGTGTAGCTGTTTACATATCCTTTTTTATACCTGGATTATATTAAAGATTCAATAATTAATACTTTCTACCTTGTTATTTTCCTAGTGGTTATCCACAGTACTAGAAGCCAACATAATATCCTGTCCAACCACCATTAGTGAAAATCTTGCCTCTCATAGGATTATGTAGAAGCACAGCGTTATCTATCCCCACTGTACTGTCTATACACACACATCATGATTCTTCCTTTCTATACCCCTTCCTTTGTCTATACCTGTCAAAGATGGGCACTCCATTGTCATTCAACCAGTTTAGGTGCCTGAACTCGATGACACAATCCAACACAGTCCAGTATTCCACAACAATAGTGAGTTATCTGAAGAAGTTGTAGACCGTCGCCATTTACAGCTCAACTTACTATTCTGGCCCTGAGGTGTAAACCTCATTTTTATACTTTTCTGCTGGATGGTTAAGACCTAGATAGAGCAAGACCTATATACCAAAACATGTAGTTTTTGTTTCTGATGAGGTCAGTGAAGTCCCCTCAGGGTTTGTCTTGTAATCTTGTACCTTACTCTGTAGATCCTTTGTCTGTGTCATCTATGTGGATGAGTCACGGCCAGTGCTTGACCAGTTTGCTCTCTGAGAGCCTGAGAGAAAGTCTTCTCTCCATGTTACTCTCCCCAGGCACACTACAGAACTTCGATCTCTTCCCTCTGTGGCTCCATAATCTCCTTGTTCAGAAAATTTGGGGCTCAAATGAGTTTCATGATGTTACAGTACAGGTTCTCCTATGTCCCAAGTCTTCGCTGACCTTGAAAGGCTAGGGTCAAAATGTTGGCTGGCCTTGCGGCTCTTCAATTTCTCCAGTCTTGATCTGTGAGCTTAGGTTGTTAACCATCCAGAAGAAAAGCTGATTAGTACCCTGCAGCATATGCCCTTTCTGGCTCAGGTTTTTTTAGTTGTTGTTGTACATTTCTATTTGTACTTCTTCTTTTCACTTCTTATACTAGGGAGACTATATGATATTGCTTCAGAGTTTTGTACATAACTTTTTTGTGTGTGGTTCTGGGGAATCAATCCAGGACCTTACAGTTGCCAGGCAGATGCTTAAGCCACTGAGCTATATAATCTGTTTCCTTCTATATTTCTTTGATTGCTTAACATATGGCAATCAAATTATATGTATATGTAAATTATATGTATAAGTCACTGTTATCCTGTACTGTTCAGCAAAAATTATAACAAAATGTATGTATATGCAAAGAGATGCAAATTTGATTATGTTTGATTCACAGCAGGTACTCTCCACCTATCCAGCAAGTGGAAAGGAGTGCTGCTGACTTTTTATTAACACAAAGACTTGCTTGGTGTAATAGGGCCTTCCATCTCACACTGTTTATGTAATTATCCAATTTAGCTGGTTAGGAAAGCATATGCTAAGCTGTATATCAAAGACACTATGGGAAGAAACTAAATATGCATCTCAATTCTCCACAAAAATAGTTTGGTTGAGATGCACTATTTTTCTCAGGTTGGCCTTGAAATGCTTGTGTTAAGTGATTCTCCTTCCTCAGCCTTAGAAAAAGCTGATACTTGAGGCAGTTGCCACAGCATCTGATCCCCAAAAAAGACTCTTTAGTTCTGTAAGCACTCAGTATTAAAAGCTGAGGAAGGATCTGATAGGAGTCTTTGAATGGGAAAAGAGCATTTGTCCACCATGTGTTTCTCTGGCTTCTGTAATCACAGCAGAAATCCCAGCTCACTCTTCATGTGTCTGAGGAGGAGCACAGTGTGGATGATGCCACATTTCCTAGGAAGCCTGCAAGCGTCAAAGTCCTCCAAGTGCCTGGCTGGAGACATTTTGAATAGAGTCCCAGGTATTCTAGTCTTTTCCTGGCCCATTTAAGCCTTGTGTCTTAGGGCTCTCTTCTCACACAGAGATTCCACAATTGTCAGTTTTCTCTTGCACAGCGCTGGGCCCTACTGAACCTTCATATTCACTCAAGTCATTTCCCCATTGTCATGTTGTAAACAACTAGGATATTTTAAAATGTGAAATCTGTCTCTCAACTAAGCACCTCTTTGCTCCATTTTTTGCAGAGTCCCAATTTAATGAATCTTCCTTTCTGCCAAAATTTAAAAATCATTCACTCGTGCCTCAGCTTTTTCTTGATACTCAGAGTATCTCGCTGAGTACCCCAGAAGTATCCATGACACTACTTGAACATTAGACTGTTCTAAGATTTTCTCCAAGAAAATATTTAGTTTACTTCTCTTAATCTCAGTCTCTAGGGGCTGGGTATTTGGCTCAGTGGTAGAATGTTTGCCTAACAAGCAGGAGGCCCTGGGTTTGGTCCTTGGCACCAAAACAAAAAGATAATCCTCCCCTTATTCTCATTCTCCCTCATTGTTTTAGGAGAAGAAAAAATGGGAACAATCCTTTCATACCAGAGCTTAAGTCCAACTAGTGATAGAGCTCTTGTTTCAAACTGAAGCCTTTTATGTTTTCCAGCAACACCAATGGCAACATTGTGGCCTTCTGAGTCTGACCAGAATTTCCCATGGAGCTTCCTCATAGTGTTCTGAGGATGCCACTACATCAAAATCTCTAAATCCTCCAAAACACCCATCAACCAGTTCCTGAAGCTTCTAGACCTTCAGGCCAGGCTGCATCATGACAATTAACCCACCTCTTTGGTACTAATATCTGTGGTATTTCCTAAGCTCTGGGATCATGTACTCTACACCCTCAAAGCAGCAGAGGTTTACTGGGGCTCCTCATTTGTTGAGGGTTCTGTCCACAGTCAGATGGCTCCAAGTCATGGTGGTCTGGCAGTGGGGTGGGACAGGGGAGACTGTTCATGCCATGAGAGAGAGCACAAGGAAATCAAGTGAGAAGGGCAACAGATGCACCCCACCTAGTACACGTCCCTGTGATTCACCACTTGCGATCACACATCAACTCACATCACTGCATCCAGCATATAGCCATATGGTGCTCACTGACACATGAGGATTAAACCTCTCAGGTACAATCACCACCCCCACCCTAGAGCCCAACTTATGAGCTCATGTAGCTTTGGAGCAAACATCTAGGTATAACAGGCAGCATCAACCCTCTGTAATTTCATACTTTTGACTACTAACACTTCACTCGTCCTTTTCTCTACTATCTCTATTTTCTGTTTTAGAGTGCCTTTTCACATCTATGAAGTGAAACATGAGTTCTCCTCCTGCCTTTAAATCCAATCCAAGGTGTGCCTACTTCCATCTACACATTTGTTTTCTTCAGATTTTAACAGTACATGAGATAGGTAGGTGGGGGCTGCTTTAGTACAATTTTTAATTACTAGCTTCAGAGAATTACACACAAGCTTAACTTCTTCTGAGTGTGATGATTACGTCCAAGTTCAGTATAATATCCAGGCCATAGTGAGGAGCTGGAAAGATCCTCAAGGTCTCAAAACAAAGTCAATGGAATACATTTATCTATTTTTTTATTGAAGTACAAATATCATTGAGACAATTTTAAGATACCTTGACAAGATGGATTTGATAAATTAATATATTGCAAACTTTTCATAATGTTTTGGTATCATAGAAGGTGCATATACGATATTATACTTACAGACATTATTATAGCACATGACTCTTATCAGTAAAGAAAGAGAATGTAGCTGTTTGTGTATCTTATTTTTTATACCTGAATTACATCAAAGATTCAATAATTAATACTTTCTACCTTGTTATTTTCCTAGTGGTTGTTGAAATACATTTATCTAAGTGATCAACAAGTTGGCCCATTAGCTCACTTGTTCATGTGCCTGCTTACTGCATAAGAAAACCTGAGGCTTAGGATACTGCGGTTCTAACCCTAGGTCTTCAGGCCTTACCAGACCTGCCCTTGAGGCATCCTGAACCAGCCAAACAAACAAAAAAAAATGTCCATCTCAGAGGCTGGGGAGATGGCTCAGTAGAAAAAGAGCTTGCCTGGAAAGTGCAAGGGCCTGAGTTCAATCCTTGGTCCTCGGTCCCCCCTAGAAACAAACAAAGAAACACACACACACACACACACACACACACACACACACACACACACACACACACACACGAGAAACTAAATGGGCTTTAAAGAACAAACAGGGACTAACAGGTCAACACATCACATTTTCCTTGTAAAAGAAGAATAAACACTGAAGTAGGAAATAGTAGTCCTTGAAAGACCCAGTTAATTATATCAGTATAACTTGAGACCTTGTTCACTGCATTTGCCCCCTTGCCCTCTTTGAAGCTTGAAGGTGTCTTCTCTAGCTCTAATCAAGCTATTATTTGTCTGTAATCATTGCAGTACTCTATCCAGTGGCCTACAGGCCTTGTACAAATTCATCCATCAGCAACACAAAGAATCAAGGTGTGTTGCTTCTTCCTTATGGTGTTAAAGTCTCTTAGTATTGGTTTGGTGTGGACTTTGAATGCCTGTGATATCTATATAAGACTGGTATCCAACACTATATACTTCCAAAAAGGCATACTATGCATCTTTTGCTCAGCAAAGGAAAGCTGAGGTTTTGAAGATGGCATACCCCTATTCCCATGTATCTCTGAGAAGGGCCTGTGGACACACATGAACTGGGGCTTCCATCCAGCACATGATGAAAATGCAGTGTTTGTGGGTGCCTGAGATTCCATAACTTCTAGATCATGGCTCAACTTTTCCTCACCAACTCCAGTGTACTAGGTAATTGGAAGCCACATTCTCAAAACCTTGCAGAGAAACCAGGCCTGAGGACCACAAGTCAATGGGTTTATTGGAGGGATGCAGACATTTCAGGAATAAAATAGTGAACACACATCTGAAGTTACCCAAATTTACCATAAAGCTGACTCTGGAAGGCAGTGAGAGGGTCCCATCCCAAAAGCACAAACATAACTTCTGTGAAAGTCTTGAGGGATTTCACCGACCTTCCATTAGGGCTTCCTGGAGGCCCAGGGGTCTCACACTGTGCTATCCCAGAGGTAGTGCATGATGCCTGGGCTGAAAAAGATCAGTGCTTTCAAGCCTCCTGCTGAGCCATGTACTCATTGGCCCACACAGGGTACAACCAGTGATCTGCTGTTCTCATTGTGGCCAGTCCATGATGCGGCTCAGAGTCCTACTCCTTGTGCAATTCTGTGGAAGCTTCTTGAAGTAGAGAAACCACTCTGGAGTTGGATGTGCATCTGGAAGGTTTGAATGTATGGAGAAAGCTCTTTAGTCACCTTCTTGGAGAAGGACCTGCTCTGTGTTACATCTTGTTTCATCACCTGTTGGAAAAGGGTTTGCCAGATTGTGGTTTCCTGCCATGCAGTGAACAATTCACCCTGGTCACTGCCACTGCACAAACAAAAGGGCGGGTCACCTTGGATGCCCATGGTGATCAGGGTTAAAAGGCCTGCCCTGCTCAGCTGGCTTCTGTGTCCCTGACACCTCCTCTGGCCAGGTTGCCCTCTTGGCTGCCCCACTGGTCAGCAGTTGTTCATCTGTAACTGTACATGGGCAATGCCATTTCCATACTAAATTCATGAATATGTGGTACTTCCACTTCCATTTAGCTGGAGAAACAAAAGGTTTGGGGTAAATTGCTTGTCTCAGTTTTCCCTTCCTGTGCCTCTGATTGGGTGTAAAACACAGGATAAAATCAACTTATAATTTGAATCCGGTTTCAGAGGGTTCATCCCAATGCCAGTGGCCTCATTGTTCTTGGGAATATGCTGTCACATATGGCTGTAGAAGTTGCTGTGGACCAGTGCCCTCACCTCATCTCAGAAAAAAACCAAAGGTATAGAGCAGAGGGGCTAGGCACTGTAGCCTCTTTGATGCCTCACTTTTGTCCTACATTCTACCTGCCAGAGATTCTCCCTCCCAACATGCCCAGGATGGAGACCAGGGTTTCATGCTAGGGCTTTGGGGAGCTTCAGCCTCTAATCCTGAGCATTACAATGACTAGGAGGTGCATCTTTCACCTGGCTTCAAGAAGGGTTCCAAGGATATATCTCAGCATACAGCACCTGCCTGGCAACTACAAGGTCCTAATGTTGATACCTAGTACCAAAGGAAAAAAAAAGTTCCATGTCAATGAAATCACATTTACCCATTATGACAGAGGCATTGTAATATGTTCAATACAAATAAATTGAATAGAGACATACTAAGAATAATGTTCCAGTATTTTTTCCTCATAGAGGTTCAGCTTAGATTCAGTATAAGAGACTACAAAAATAATGTATCAAGATGTTGGAATGGATTGGATAAACTAATAATCCATACAATGTGCAGATTCATAGTTTATCTGTGTTAATTCCTAGAGATTTTAACAGTGATATTGCTATCTAAGGATTTCATTGAATTAGTTGTAAACTGCATGAGTACCCCATGTCATGGTGAAAGAATAAGGCCTTTGACAACTGTAGTGCAGCAGTTCTTTTCACACAGAATTTTACATATAACTGTCAAGAAAGCTTTTCGAACTGTATAGACATGTGCACCTGTCTTGTGCAAGTGTCTTAATAGCAGGAGATGGAACTTGTAAGTGCACTGGGTCAACACATTTCTTCCCATTAGTTTCATTTACATTTTTACATGATTTGTAAATATGGCATCTAGGTCAACTCTCTAATGCTGCCTGGCAAATTTCTATGAACTTGTTTTACAGAACTATCTATTGCTTCTATTGGGACAATGATATTGAGGTTGATGTGGAAATGTATATACAATTGAATGATATTTAGAACAAACACAATCTTGAACAGAAAGCTGATTTATCTGACTATGCAACTTCTTGCAGCATAACAGTAGGTATCTGTACTAGTTGTGTGAGGACAGCCACAGGAGTGTCTGGGATGTGTCGGTGTCCAAGATTAACCCCTAGTACATAAGGAGGTCAGATACAGGTCTGGGAGAAGCTGGTGTCCACACATTAGGAGTTGTACCTCAAAGACAATACAGGATTGAAAAAAATGCATTGTAGATGGAAAGAGAAAAGCTAAAGCTAAAAGGGGACAGTGTCCCCTCCAGTTAAGCAATGGTTTTGAAGATATGACACCAAAACACAAGTAACACAAGATGGAAGAGATTAATATGAAGCAATTTTTTTTTTTAATTTTAGGGAAGATTCAAGAGTCTACAGGATGTTCAGGGTCTCACTACCAGATCGGACTTGTAATGATCCACTTGTTTACAGCCTCCCAAGAGCTGGGATTACAGGTCTGTGCCACCATGCCCAGTCTCTATGGAAGGCCTGGAGATAAAAACCCTGGTCCCTGTGCCTGCTTGTAGGCACTTTAATCCACTGAGTTATTTTGTCAGCCTTCTCAACAAAATAATTTTAAAAAGTATTTAAAATATTTTTAAGGAAAATGACATCTGGGTTAGGGCAGATAATAGAGCTTGCAAATCATGCAGTTGATAAGGAAATATTGTCCAGAATAGACAAAAATTCTTACAATTCAAGAAAAATGGAAAGTATAAAAAATTTCCAAATAAAAATGGGCAAATCTTTTTGAGTAAATTAAGAAAATTAATTTTGTATAAAGTATACTTTGAAAAATTAAAGATTTATTTATTTATTTATGAGAATGACTTCTTAAACTGTGTATATACAAAAGGGTACTTTTTTGGTAGAACTGAGGATTGAACTCAGGCCCTTGCACTTGCCAGGGAAGCACTTATTCAATTGAGCTATCTTCCCGGCCCATAAGAGGATACACTCTATGGATAACAGAGCACGCTATGCTTTGATAAATGAATGTATACAACACATAATATTTCTATCATGGAAATCATCAATCAGACAATAAAGGATTAATGATATCTAAGGAAAGACTGTAAAAGGATGGGTTAAGCCAACAAATAAACATCATCCATAGTTGTGATCCTTCCCAAGCGTGCCCAGACAATTCTGCTACTGTCCTTATAAAGTGAAGGTTACTTTAGTTTGAATCTACCATTTGCCAATGCCTTATTTTAAAAATATTTTTGCAACTTCTGTATACTAAGTAATATATTATTAATGATACTTTTGAGTTCAATCTCAGATAACTAAGAATGTATACATTAATGGGTCACCCTAGTATAATCATCAAAAACAGCTAAATTTTGACTGTGAAACATTCCACAATATATTTGATTCATATATTTTAAACAGATCAAAAGATAAGTGAAGACAGAAACAACTGCTGTTTGGAGAAGGCCTGACCTGCCAAACAGACGTCAAGATGGCACCCACTGACTCTTCCATCCTGGGGGATGCAGCAGTGTACTCTACTATTTTCTGTGGGGTGTGGACATACACTGCAATCTTCTCACCAACTGCAGAACATTGTGCAGGATCTGGAGATATGGCTTCTGGACAAGTGCCTTCCTGGGCAAGAGCAAGATCCTCAGTTCAATTTCCAGAGCAACAACAACAAAAATACTATGAAGCTGAATAAATATCACTTCCAAGCATTGTGCTACATGACTTTGGGATTTTTATCTTATTAGTAAACTCCCTTGATGACTCGGATGTAGCATTCTGCTTTCAGGAGAGACCCACACAGCACAGAACTGAATGCAGCCTGTGTTCAGGAGCCAGGAAAGAGTAGAGGCGCTTGGTGCAAGAGCCGGCCTTAGAGTTTGCAGTAGATTTGAGAGATTCACAATTAGTCCAGGCTCCTGTCAAATAGTATGATTCCTCTTCACTAGCACTATGAGTATCTTCCAAGAAGAAAATAATCCTGTTCTTTCTTGTAGCTGATTGTACTACTATTATCACTTGTATCACTCATAAAATCATGCAAGTAAAAACACTCACTCTCAGACACACACAGGCAGAATATGTACACAAATCCATACCAAAACTAGAGGTGTAGACTTCAGCACTCCTACTCAGAAGGAAAAAGTAAGCAAGCTATGTAATAAACATGAACAAAAGGCCAAAATGAGTACTTTATAATGTTCACTAATAAAAAAAAATTACTCAGTTGAACTCAATGGCATGCTTTTAATCAACTGTAAAGAATTCATACCTACCTACAGCTTTATTCAATAATTTATAGAGCACAAATTCTATTTTTTCATCAGCCCTCATAGCAGGGTAGTTCAGAATGATCTTGAAGTTATTTCAAAGCAGGAGACCTTGAGCTCATCCTTCTGCATCAGCTTCAGTACTTCTGGGATCATAAACTGCTGAAAACAAACCTGGCCAGAATGCACATTGTTATCAGATCCATGCGGAAAAAACACCAAGCCTGAGTACATTCTAGTCCATAGAAGATACCCTAACAAACGCAAAAGACTGCAACCTCACAATGTATATTCTTACCCCACAGTGGAATTAAACAAGTAATCAAGCTTAAAAGGCAGCTACAACATTTAGAAGACTAAAAAATACGGCCTTAGAAACACTTAAGTGAAAGAAAACAACTATAGGAAGATTTAAAAAAACTGAAAGACATACTAATACAGGGAATTTCACATAGTTATTGCATTGGCTAATATTTTTGGTGAACAATAATAAGTGCATTATCCACCATTCAAATTTTATGTTATGTAATCCTAGGAACACAATATGCTGAGAAGTTTTGGACCAAAAAGAGCCTAAATTCACCAAGCCATTCTCTAAGACTTATGTCCAGAATAAGAGTGAAGACTCATGCCAGCCACTTGCATGAGAGCTCTCATGTGCTCATCATTATTCTACTAAGACATGGGGCATAAGATCGTGGGAGCAGCCAGCCAGGAAAATCACAAATAGATGGACAGAAAAGTAATTTCACTGAAAAAGATTTTGAAAGCTTTTACCGTGTACCTTACTACAAAACCCCCCACATTCTCATCCAGTTTCTGGGTGACCGCCTTCCCATTAGAGATGAGGGAAAGGATGTGCATTAGTAGGTTCAATCACACAAGCTTGAAACAAAGATGTTTCTGTGACTTTTTGGGTAACATTTGTTTGATAAGGAAAAGGACAAAGAAGGGTAAAGTTATATTTAGGTACATATGCAGAGCAGAATAGTTTGGATAACTGTACTGTCAATTTCTGCTGATGTTTTGAAAGAATCAGTGGACGCTTAAATTTCTTCTTCTGTTTTGAATTTTTTACAAATTTGATTTTTCTCAAACAAATCTTACATGTTTACATCTGGTACTCTGAGCAACTAATTTGAAGATATCATGCTGTAATACAGCAACTATTGTTGAATACCTATTATTTATTTAGTGAAATTTTGCATCATTTCTGAAGCTATATTTTTCTATTCCTATTTTGTATTCATTAGAAACTAAAACAAGCAAAAAGTTATTATTAAATGAAGAAAAATAATTATGGTTTATCTCCTTTAAAGATTTCCCAAGAAAAATTCCATTATTCATATAATTTGAGATTGCATTTGCCTTTCTCCAGTCTGTAAACACTACAGCACATACAGTTTGTACAGAGTGCATGATTCTTTTTATATGTAGCAAAATTAAATCTATATATGCCATGACATAATATGTTAATTACATGATGATGAGAGATAACTCAGACAAAATACAGTACGGAAATTCTCACGATAAATTTTTCAACTCCATGAATTCCTTACTGCAGGATGATATAGTTATTCACCATCTATTAATTTCAAATGAGGGGCTGGGGCTTTAGCTCAGCAGTAGAATGCTTGCCAGGCAAGCTGGAAGCCCTGGGTTCAGTCCTTAGCACCAAAAACAAAGACAAAAACAAAATCAAGTGAAAAGTAGGCATGAGTTGTTCAGGGTTGTGGCAGTCAGATGGTTCACCATGCACACATCTTGAGCATTGTCTCCTATAGCACTTGCTGAAGACTTCAAGTATTTGCTCATTTGCATGGAGAACTGTGCTCCTGAGTCTTAGAAACTCACCCTGCAGAAACCTTCCTTCTCTCAGCACAGCCACGCAAGCAGAAATACCATCTAGAGTTCAGCTGATGCAAATTCTTGTCTACTGAGAGCCCTCAGTTGTTTTTCCATCTTTATGGTATTGAACCTTTCAGTGTTTTCATGAGAGAAATTGCCTCTTCAGTCCAGACTGAGGAATATGCCCTCTTTACTTCAGGTCCCCCAGCATTTTATTATAGAACACAGGTCCACAATCTCAAAAGTTCAGCCTAAGAAAATAGCAAGAAATCAGCTAAATAATAGTAATGTGGATAAATTACTGAATAAGTCAAAAGAAGTGAAAAAGCCCAAATCACTCAAGTGTGAAAACATTTTAGTAAAATTTTGTTCCATGGCAATACAAACATAATAGAGTGCAATTTCCTTCTAGGCCAGTTAGAAATCATATATTGTGTGGAGGGGCATAATTGTATTGAGTTAGATTTTCATATTACTGACAAACAATAGTCATTTAGCAGTTATATATCAAATACTGATAAAATAATCTATGATTATATTATGATATGCGAGAATGAAATATCTTGCAGACATTCACAAAAAAGTGGAAGGAATCATGTAATGCAGCCAGTGTCTGTAGGTTTTGCTGAAGAAGAAAATAAAAAAAAAAGATTTAACAAAGCAACTGATTTGTGTAATCAGAATTTAATCTCAGTTTTGTGTCAATACAAATGTTTTTTAGAGGATTTTCCCTATTAGAAAAATGAACTCCCCAGATGACAATACTCATAGATTCCTTTATCATGAGATGGAAAAAAGTTTTCCTTAAAGCTCCCAGAAAAAAAATCTCCATCAATCCTTCCTTTTCAGCAGAGAACTGCTAGGTAATATCAGAAAAACAAAGAATATATAACATTTGTCTTTCTTGGAAGTTATTTTTCTATTCCATTAGTAAGGAGTGATGTTTCAAAGGCTGAAAAAGGAAGGATAATTTTTTTGGATGAAATGACTATGGAAGCACTTTTGAAAGAGAGATGAGTGGCATGAACACACAGCACAATCATGAATTTTATTCTAGATGATAAGGGACAAAATGTACAAGAACAAAAGCAAAGAGAAAGAGAAAAGCACATCTACACCAAAGGCTGTTACAAATTATATATATTCTTTAGAAGCAAAACCAACGTTACCAGTCAGGCTCCAGGGATGACAGGTGCTGGTCCGCCAGTGGAATGGCCCTGCAGAAACTCTTCTGACACAAAAGAGCTGCACTCTGCAAGGCCTTGGAGAGCCAGCAGGGAGCAGATGTTCGTGGTCCAGCAGTGAGGCTGGGTTCTGAGCTTCCCTGGTACTGCTGCCCTGGGTAGGTGGGGTAGGAGGGAATGCCTTCCTCCCTGGCACCTGCTCTTGCTCAGGAGGTGCTCACAGATGAATCTACAAGTTCCTGCCATTTCCGGTGGTTGCAGGCATGAGGATCAAGAAAACAGGGAGATAAAAGATTAGCTCAGCCTTGCAGTGAAATATACTAAGAACACGCCAGAAGTCAGAGCTGTGAGCATCTTGGGTTGGCTTGACTGAGATTCACAGGGCAGCTACAAACTGAGCATCAAGGAAATGTCATTAACTCCTCCACAATTGCTGTTACATATTCATGTCTATGTATACAGAAGATGATAAGCATGATATAGAGCTTCCTATTTATATGCTGTGCAATCTGATTTTGTGTTCCTTCAGCATCCATTCTGAGTCATGTTTAATATGCTCATGTCAGAAGTGGGACTTCATTGTGATGGGGACCACAGGCACCTCCTGCAAATTCCTGGGTATGACAGATGCAGACCACTGACTTGGGGGAGTCGGCTCTCCCTAGCATACAACACTTGAGTCTTTCTTGTTTGATAACAATGCTGCTTTCTCTCTTATCAACACATTACCTGCAGGGAAATGGGAATGATATTTAAAGGGAAAAGAAAATGGAAACCCCACACAATGCTGTACTGGTGGTGGATTTTACTGCACTGGGCTCTTGCCATTGACTGCCGAAGCCTCTCTGGAGCTGTGTGCATGTCGCTCATTCCACAGGATTTCTCTCTGGAGCACATTCTCGCTGCCTTTTTAAAATATTCTCATAAGAATTAGTATATTTACATAGTTATATAACATTGAATAATCACATACTGCGATATATAACATGCTCACTTAATATTTCGTATGCTCTCCCATATATTTATTATAATTTTTTAAAAAATTAGAAATGATTTGTCACACTTGCTATCCTCAAACTATGTTTTATTTATTATTAATTATTATTGTTATTATTATTAATTTTTTGTGGATCTGGAGATTGAACTCAGGCCCTTATGCTTGCTAAGGAAGTGTTTTATCTACTGGGCTATCTCCCAAGGCCCTCTTATATTTATTATTAATCAATAATTAATTAATTAATTTTGGCTCCAGAATTGTTGCAGTGTGACAGGATATGCATCATGATGTGCTATGAAGTATACATCAGATGAGGAAGGAAAGATATCTAGCAAGTCACAGAGCCACAAAAAGGGTTTCAGGTGAAACGAAAGGAAGGGAAATGACCCTTCTGAGTGGTACGAAGGGTTTAAGGTGAATCTGTCCTTAGCAGTGAACCTGAACACAGAGGGGTGACAGCATCTCAATGTCTGTAGTTTTGATCCTAGAGTCAGAAATATAGGTCAGCTGTATTTCTTCTTGCTGTTCTCCAGAACCCAGGAAGAAATTTCCTCACCTAAAGTGTGAGTGTGCAGTAGAGAACAGAACCCATGATTCTTGAGTTAAATTTTTACTCTTGGATTTGTGGATGGCCTTGGAGAGCAGTGTTCAACCGCATGTACCTTTACTCAGTGTATAAATGATTCCTTTCCAACATCATGATGGCAACTGACATGGAGCTATGGATGCGGTCAGCCTGGTGTGAATACGAGTATGCTGTGCTCCATGTGGTGGGACTTTGCTTAGCCAGCATGCCTGCAGAACCCCATGCTACCAGTGTCCAACTCTGTACAGAGGGTAGTACCATCCTGTACCTTGCTTTTCTTTCTATTTTGTACATCACATTTTGACACATGTGTAAAGTATATCTTGAAACATCTAAAAACCTACCTTCTTCCTTGTAACACAATGCCTGCAAAGGTCAGCTTTTAAGGGGGAAATGTTTGTTTTACCTTATGAATCCAGAGTTCAGTGTGTAGTTGGCAGTCACTTCTGGGCTTCAGGAAAGGCATCATTTTTTGGCATGTGGTAGAAGCAGCTCTCACACCATAGAGGCCAGGAATGGAAAAGAAACAGAAAGCGACCAGGACTCTGATAGCCTCTCCAGCAGCCGCCACTCACTGAACTTCCACAGGTGATAACACCTAAACCTGTCACCGACTTCCCACTCAAGCAAGGGCTGGGCCCCCAGGCTCCCATGGCCCATGGGCCAGGGAGGATAATGAGAATCCAAAACCTTACCTTCAGTGTCTAAATCTCAGGGACTTAATGCATCTCAGAAACAAAATGAATCTATCCAGTCTCTAAGAATCAACTAAATCTTAAAACTCGCAGCACTGCTCAAAAGTCCATCCCCAAATTCTCCTTTCAAATCTATCACAATCTCTTACTTATGAGCTTCTATGAATGAAAAAGAAAATAATATAATTACAAAACACAATGTTACTTCCCTGAAAGGGTGCATGATGGGGATAGAAAATAAATACCAGAGCAAAGAGAGACTTAATATCCTCCAGGCCAATGTGCAGCACCAGTGTTCTGACTGCACTGCACAGCCATCCTCTTTGGCTGCCTCTGCTCTTTGTCTGCAGCTTGCTGTGTGATCCACCCTGTGTTTTTCTGAGCTGTAATTTCCTGAGGTCTTACTGCACCTGTAGCTTCAGTCTGACAGCTTCACTGTCACCCTCTAAAGCCTGCTTGAGGATCTCTGACCTGGGTGCACACTGCTGGGCCTCATGAGGTTTTCTCTCTATGACACCATAACTCTTGCATCTTATATGCCTCAGACATCAGCATCAAGTGCATGTCAGCACGATCTGCCATGGGCTTCTACTGAGCTTGTTTGAAATGAGGGTGCAACAGCCTCTGAGTGCTGAATCTGAACACCAGGTCGCAAATCTGGGAGACACCATGGGCTGAGAGGGCATCTGCATGATAATGTATCATATATAGAGAGTGCATGATGTCATTTTTCAAACTGTGATTCAGTTTATTATTTAAAGTGAAACTAACTGTATGCATATTAAAGTCTTATTTATTAGGTCAGAGGATATCAAGACAGAATGCAGATGAAACAAGTGAAAGAAATGTAAGAAATTGCTTCACTGAGACTATCACAAAGATTATATGGGAACATGCAGCAACATATAAGGGAATGTGCATGAATAGACATGTGAATGTGTGTGTATCTGTGCAGGGAATGAACACAGGATCAAGCCCAGGCCTGCAATGGTCTTCTGCCTCCATGCTAATATTTCTGATGCATAAATTTCACCAAAGCTTGTCAACTGCCTGAGGAGAAAGGCCCTGTACTGGGCCCGGTGTCAGAGGGATGGGCATGTGAATGTGCATAGCCACACTCAAGATCCCCAAATCAGTCTGAGGCTGTACGGACCTTCCTGCCTTCCACAGTCTCACTATTTCAAGACTGAATCCCCTTGACACTTCCTAGGGAGCTGCCCAAGGCTGGGCTGTCTTCCTCACACTGGCTATGCTCCAGAGGCTGGGAAACAATGTAGGCAGCAAGTTTCAAACAGACACTCTTCCTCACCAGAGGATGCACAATTCTGCTGAGCATGCTGCTCTCTCTCCTGCCCAGAGCCCATGATCTGCCCTTCCTACCCTGCCATCCTCACAGATGAGTGTGCCGTGAATATGCTGGCCAGGCTTTTGCTGTGCATGCATCTTTGTCCTCCCTCTCCCTCCAGTTTTCTTGGCTGCTCAGCCTTGAGAGCATCCTCTAATACCCTCCTCCAAGAGTCCATCACTGCCCCCGCTTGGGGCTGAAGCTTTCCTGTGAGATCCAAGTACAGCCCTTTTCATCATGATTCATGTGATTACTGGATTTTCTGAATGCCCACAGGACTAAAACCTCAATAGAACTAACTTGTCAATCTGTTTCCCTTGCCAACTCACACATGCAGTAGACAGAAATCATCTTTTCTTCTGATGTTCAGTATATATTAATAAATCTCCCAGAGAGATGTTAAGTAGAATAGGCACCTGCCTGGCAAACACAAGGTTGTGAGTTTAATCCCTGTACAGTAGTAAAATAAAATAAGATAAAATAAAAACACTCAATCTCCCAAATTACCCCACTAAATTATTTTTAAATTAAAAAAATACTATTTATTTATCACAGGGTCTTGTTGTGCAGCTGGGACTTGTAGTGTTTATCTTGTCACTGCTTCTCCTTACAGATATGAGCCACCACACCGTTTTGGGGCCGGCATGGCGTGTGGTACCAGGGTTTGAACTGGGTTCTTGAAATAACCAGGCAGGCACTCAAACCTTGGAGTTATCTCCCCAGCCCACACTTTAATTCGTACTTTGCACACAAACAACAAATGATAGTACTCTGAATAGGGATGAAATAAAAGATGACCTTTTGAATGTGCTCCTTTTTCTTCTTGTGCTCATGGGCCTTGATTGCCATCTCAACCTCTTCACTGGTTTCCCATTCCCTGCCCACTGTAAGGACCAAACCAGTTCTTACTTTATCTGTGCCTTTCTCTCCTGCCAGAGGTTTTGCCATGTAAAACTTTCCTCATTCATGAACATCAGATAAATCATTTACTCTATTTTAAAATCATAGTGATTGATCCTATTTCATTCATTTCACTATGTGTGGTTTTATTTTTCAAGTATCCTCCTGCCTACCACTTCCCTGGAGACACTGTCTCTGCTGTCTGCACACAGAGAATTTGCCCTGAAATGTTCTGTTACCACATTCGGGGAGCTCACCTGCAGCAGCACATGCAGTGTGCATGTCCAGAGGAATGGTGGCAATGACATGGGTGGTGCTGCAGCCCCTTCACAGCCATCAGTCTTCACGTCATGGAAGGAGGGGAAGAATCTATGACTCGGTGGAAGTCAGACCCTGAACCAGCAGATTCAGAATAGAAAGAGATTTGTTATTGGTACATTATTCATACATTATTTCCAATATTTTTCCCATTTTTATGTGTGACAATTCTGAAGTTACTTTTACAATATGTGCAAATTTGCTAAGTGAATATTTCTCAATTGACAGTGGTAAACCAGTTGTTTTTCCATTTATATGTATGATTGATTTTCATATAGTGAATAATGTAGCAACATGAAATATCCTGTTCTCACTTCCCCTTGACTGTCATGCATGCTAATTCATTTGTGTGATTTCTTTGTATCATCTATACGGTTTCTTATTGACTTTAATTTTGCTTATCATAATCATAAATTCATGGATGTAGGAGTGAGTAATCACAGAAGGCATAAATCTATGAAAAAAGGTACAGATTCTCTGCCTGTTACTATCTGTACAGCCAAAATCTTGCCAATTATATAATACAATGTGATGGAAAAAGGGACAGGAATTCTGGGCATATTACCAAATGTAAAAGCAAAGATTGGAAAATTATATGGTAGACTGTTTTGCAAGATCCTGTTTTGTCAAAAAATAAAGAATCATTATGTCTGAGAGAGAAGAAGCAAGACTATGAGACCTACCATTGCCCCACCTCATGGCTTCTCAATAATTTCCTTGCAGTGTATTAAGTAACTGGGTGGATTTTTTTTCCATTTAGGATTTAAGAATCTGGAACTCAGGCTGCAGAAAACAAGATAATCAAAATTTCCAGCCTTCTTCACATTCAGTAGTAAGGGAAGGTGTGGGAAACACCACCAATGCAGTGATGTAAGGGTGCGCTGTGCCAGCCTCACTCCACGGAGATACAGATGTGGGAGCAACACACACACACACACACACACACACACACACACACACACACACACACACGGAAGAAAAAAAGAAAAAAAGAAAGATAAGGATCATGGTAAAACAAAAGGAAAGGAAAGAAAAAAGAAAGAGTAGACAACTGTTGGAGGCATTTGAATAGATTCAAATTTCAAAATGTTTGCTTTTTTGATGATGGAAGCAGAGGTCTCTGAATAATCTGCCTATATTTCACAGAAAGTTAAAAATTATGTAGTATGTTGTGGAGGTAAAGAAACAATTGGGTCTTGACAGGTTGACCTAACTATCTTGAGTCAAACCTGCTTTTCTTAGCATTTTTAGTTACATGTGGCAACCAAACTCACTATATTATAAAGTATTTTATACAGGGCCATATACTTCCTTCTAAGAGAAGAATATTAATCTCCATAAAAGAAGAGGTAATAGGTGGACCTTATCTCTTGCAGTACTGAAAGAAAATCTCCAATTTTGTTAAAGTTGGTATTCATTATGCCTCTCACCATGACTGGATAAGTGCCATGGACTCTGTAGTGGGATCATAATATTTCTGCTTATCTGTAGTGAAATTAAAGTAAAATGTGCCAATGTCAAATAATAATGAACATAAGGGAATTTTCTAAACTAAGATTTATTCTCAAAACCTATTAAAAGATTGAGTCCTAAATATACTGTCCTACCCATCAATAGGTTTAGTGGCCTTTCCCCCTATAGTTTCATGTGCTGTAAGCCTGTTCATCATTGTGGCAATGTTGAGAGATGGCAGAAAATAAAACAGCCAGATATTATAGGGAATTGTGATGTGACTTGTCCACCAATTTATGTTCCTTTTTTTGTTCACCCCACATTCAGATTAATGAATGGAAAACAATTTATAAATCAGTAATGTGTATGCCAGCTACACCATATTAGTTTTGTTATTTGCCCCTGTGTGTGAGGGAGTAAACGATTGTAAGGAAACCCTCTATTCTTTGTCTCCACCCTGAAGTGTTTAGTTACAACTGCATTCATGAGTAGTGGAAGTGTACTGTCCTTCCTCTATGTAACTTTTTTTCTTTTCACCATGCTTATTAATCTAGGTAGAAAAATAAGGAATAGTGATGTAGCTTAGTTGTAGTGTGTTTGCTTGGTATGCACCACAGCCTTGGGTTCAATTCCAAGTGTTTGAAAAAAAAAAAGACAGAAAAAATATCCAGGGATGGTGGCACATGGCTATAATCTCAGTATTAAGAGGCTGAGGCACAAGGATCACTGAGAGTTCAAAACCAGCCTGAGCTACGAAGTGTGCTAAAGGTGAGCATGAATTGCACACTGAAATGAGACCCTGTCTCAAAAAAGACAATAAATAAGAAAAAGTAAAGCCAAGAAATAACAGGGCTAGAGATAGTCATACCTAATATTTATTTTTTGACCAGTCAGGATTAAGTATTTAGATTTGTTAGAAATATGAATTTTGCAGAAGATATACATGGGGTAGTTACAATTGCCTTAGGAAAGGGGAACATGTTCAGAAAGTATAAACAGCACATGGCAGGGGCTGGGGAGATGTCTCAGTAGAATAAGCGCTTGCCTGGCAAGCAGAACAGCCTGAATTCAATCCTTGGTTCCGCAAAAAATAAAATAAATAAATAGGTAATAAATAGCACATGCCACAGACCTCAATCTATGCGATGGTCTTAGAGTGCTAGAGCTCATTAGCTAACTAGTTGTTATATTCTCTGCACAGGAACTGGCCACACAGGGCATATGCAGCACTGCTAAGAGGCTCTGCTTTTTGCTTGGAGATGCAGATACTCTAGATGCCTTGATTCTTTTTTAATGTTCTGAATCTTCCTCCAGTAGGGTCTCCAGAGAAGCACACCATGAGAATCCTAACCAGGGCCACAGTGTGATATAATTGTACAACGGAGAAATGCATTCCATTGTATAAAGACGGAGACTTCCTTGAATAAACAAGCCCAAATGCCTTAAAGGAGGCTTCTCCTTGGTCTTTTCATCTCTGCCTTCATAAACGACGACAAAGCGCCTTAAGTGTGTGAACTGACAAAGTGACCATGAGGTGGGCACCTATGTCCAGCAGACAGCCATGCACTTATAGGCAGGCATCCTTATCAACACATTATTTTTTCATTTTATGAACATGTTGTTATGTGTGGTTAGTGTTTTAAAAAGATAATTGTAACACTACATTCTGTGTTTGTAGAGTGCATCAGAAATTTTGCTCAGTGAAGGAGATGCCAGTAGAGTTCTTTCCTGTGTCTTCAGCTTTTGGCAGTGTCCAGCTTTCTGTTGAATGGTTAAGTAGCTCAGTGCTTCCTTTACCAGGAGCACCAGAGGCTGTGGGCTTTGTTTGGAGAATGGGGATTGCAGTGCACACAGGGAAAGGTGAGGTTCTCAGATTACAGGATGTTCAGGGAGCAGGGCCAATACAGGACTCTTCCACTCGAGGACTGCTTCCGGGTGTTCCTTTCTTTCTTTCTTTTTTTTTTTTTTTTTTTTTTTTTGGAACCAGGGATTGAACTCAGGCTCTTGCACTTGCCAAGGAAGTGCTTATTCCACTGGGCCATCTACCCGGCCCCTGGGTATCCCTTTTCTGCGTAGCCTCAGTGTTGTGTTAATTACCCTGAGAAAGTAGACACCTTGTGTTATGGTTAGTTGATGAGATAATCAGACTCCAAAGCTGCAGTTATCTTCTGGCTCATATTTTCAGAACTGAGGCCATGAGCTGCTAACCTGAATATAACAGAGGGAGTATTTAGGTCATTGTGTACTAGATTTGGTTACTGAGCCTTCAAGACCTACAGCTGAAAATTCAATGCATAAGAGTTTTTGTGAAATCTTTTTTATTTTTTTGCTTCCATGTTATCAGGCTGGTCCTGAAGACCAAATGAAATATTCTGTATATCCACCTGGATTTTCAGTGTGATCATATAAATTGATGATAGGGCTCAGACCTCAATATTTTTTTCTGCAATTTCAGAGGCATATGATTTGTAGTTCTTTTCAATCAAGTTAAGGCATGTGCACAGGGTCTTGCACTAACCAACATTTTTTCTGCATTATTCAGAATTTATGACAGATGTGCTCTAGGCAAATCCCAGGATTTCTAGCTCTACTTTAGTAGCAAGTATCCTGCACTGAAGATGAGGAAAAGAAGACTTGTCGCTGAGCCCTGAAGTCTACGTCATGTTAAGAACCATGGAGGACAGAACTCTAAAATAAATGACAAAGAAATATCACTAAGTTCCCTGGGGCCAGGATATATTTTCTAAATACACCATATGCTTCCTAACTAGGCTAAGTAGATCACAGAGCAGATCTCTTGAATGCCAACAAAAATGCAGAAATTTTTTCCAGACTAGTTTTTCTGAGACAAATGACCAGAATTAAAGATATGATCCATCAATGAGATTAGGAATGTAGTCACCATGGTTATCCAAAAGGGTTTCAATCTTGTGTTTTATGTATCTGTGAGGTGTCTACCACCCTATACAGGTTACTTAAAGAAGTACATGAAAAATTTCTTCACTGACTTACTGGCTAAAAAATAGGACACAAACTTTTCTTCAATCCAGGCATTGCTGTAAGTCCAGTTCTGACTCATAAGATCCTATCACAGTTCTGTGTATGGTAATTTTCCTTACCATTATCAATGATATCAGCTTCATAATTGTCTAACCATTTCTAGCTACCCTTCAAAAAATGAAGGAAAGCATTCATCTTATTTTGTGTAGTTTGAGAAGTTCTGGGGAAGAGAATAAAATCTGCCGGCAGATAGTAATCACCACCCACCTAGGAGGAAAATGTAAAAGAGTGTTTGCTGTAGGACAGAGTCATGATGTGGCTGCAGGGATATCTGAGTGAGAAGACTTTAGGCTGAACAGCGCCTGCAGTGCTTCTGTCTGGTAGGAGAGTAGATAAGGATTGCTTTCTTCTTTTTATTTTACACAGAATTTAAAAACATGAAAAATAATTCAGCATTTCAAAAGATGATAAATAATTCTAAGGTAATGATAATATAGCAAACTGTTTTCTGCAACGATAATGAAGTTATAATCAATGAAAATGGTAGGAATAATAATAGTTGGGAATGATAACGAACTGCTGTGTTCCAACACAGAGACATCAAGACGTGCTCAGGCAAAGAAGCCAAGCTGGGACCTTATTATTCCAACTGTTTTGGGAACAGTCATACCAATGTGGCGTGAGGGATCACCCATGATCTTTGAAATATGAATCTATTTGGGAGCTGTGCAGACCTGCAGTGTCTGTAGTGGAGGCAGTTAGAGATTTCCTGACTTGGAGCTCAGTGAAGTATAATATGTGTTCATGGACCTTAGAGTGAGTTATTAAAAGTGGAGCACTAGAAAAATAAGTTCAAGACAACTATGAAATCTTTCTTCTGTTGTGAGGTTATCACACCTCATGCTGCTTCTCTCCACTGCACCTTCTTTCAGCTTCATAACTGTTTAACCATTTATAGCTACTCTTCAAAAAATGAAAGAAAGCATCCATCTTATTGTAGTTTGAAAAGTTCTGGGATGGACAGTAAAAACTGAAGGCAAATAGTAATCAAAATCCGCACAACAGAAAAATATGAAAGGGTGCGCTGTGTAGAACAAAGAGTTGTGAAGTGGCTGCAGGGTAATTTAGTGAGAAGACTTTGGGCTGAACAGCGCCTGCACTGCTTCTGTATGGTAGGAGAGTCAATAAGGATTGCTTTTTCTTATTTCACACAGAATTTAAAAAACATTAAAAACAATGCAGTGGCTGGGGAGATGGCCCAGTGGAATAAGCACTTTCCTGGCAAGCTCAAGGTCCAGAGTTCAGTCCCCAGTATGGGAAAAACAACCACAAAAACCCAAGTACCACTTTCTAAAATGCATTTGGTACAGGGTCTACAGGATCTCACTATGTAGATCATTCTTGTAGTGATTCTCCTGTTTACAGCCTCCCAAGTGCTGGGATTACAGGCTGCACCACCAAGCCGAGTCTCAATTGCTGTCTCACCACACCTCGAGAGCTGGGCTGGCAAGGTATGCTCAGGATGGAAAGGGATTGAACCCCGGCACCTGCGCTCTACCAAAGCAGGCACTTTAGTCTGCTGAGAATCTGGCTGACTCTAACAAAGTAAGTTTTAATGGATCAACATTTCCATTCAGTACTTTGTGAATATTATACTTTTCGTGGAATGGGTAAATCCAAATTATTTGGCCAAAATCTGAAAAGTTAGGGGCCAGAAAGATGGCTCAGTAGAATAAGTGCTTCCCTGACAAGTGCAAGGGCCTGAGTTCAATCTCAGGTTATGCAAAAAAAAAAAAAAAAAAAAAAAGAAAAGAAAATTTATTCATCTACATAATACTTTTTATATGCATAACTTATCCGTTATCTATAATTGTCCTCCAAATTGAAAGTGAAACTTGGAAGGGCATCTAATTCCAGCACTTGGGAGACAGAAGAAGGATGAGTGCTGAGTTTGAGTCCAGCCTCATGTACTGTGCCTGTTCAGGACCACCCTGGATTACATAGTGAGGCCCTATATACCAAACTAAAGCGAAGATGGAAAACTAAAATCATTAATATAGAAAGGGTACAAAACTAAAGCCTCAGGTTCTTCCATCCTAGGTTATTTTAAAATTTTAGGAAAAAACACACACATCCCATGTCCAGATTAACAGAATGTTAATAGGAGCAAAGACATTGACACAAAAATCCTAAAGAGGAAATTTGTTAAGATTCGTATAAAGCACGTTCCATGGCAAAATGTTTCAAATGAAGGAAACCAAAGGAAATTTTCAATGCGGTATAAGGACTAAGGACACAATTAGAAACAGAAAAAAAAATCCCGGCAGAGAGGCACCATGACAAACCCGCCTCTAAATTCAAACTAACTGCCCCCCCACCCCCACCCCGGAGCTCTTCACCCTACCTAGCTTCCGCCAGTTCTCCTACCTCAGCTGCTGGACGCGCGGGATATGACGTCTTTCCGGTGAGCCGCGGCCCCAGTCGCCGGAGCTGATCCGGTTCTGTGTACTGTTTTGGAATTGCAGACTGCGTTCGCCGCTGTCAGCTTGTCATCGCGAGAATCTGTGGGATGTTAAGACTCCTCCCAGCTGCGAGGACTGGGGAGAACAGTCCGAGACTATCTCTTTGGAAAGCGTCACATTTAGCCTGAGGGTCCATTCATTTTAGCATCTATGTTTGAGGAAAAAAAAAGCTTCAGTACACGCGTGCTCGGCTGGTCAAGATTAAATATCGCAAGCGCAAGCTCACCTGACTGCTTTCACGCACAGCTGTCGTCGGGTCCCCGTTTCGTTGGCTCCTAGATGGCGCTGTGAATACAGCGGTCTGGGCCTCCAGGTGACCGCCGCCCCCATTGCTGGGTGGGCTGCAGAAGCAGGGAGTAGTTGGGCTTCTGCAAGGTGATTTTTTTTTTTTTTTTTTTTTTTTTTTTTTTTTTTTTTTTTTTTTTTTTTTTTTTTTTTTTTTTTGTCTTGTTGAGACAGGGTCTCACTATGCAGTTCAGGCTGGCCTTAAGCTCACTTTTTAGCTCAGGCAGGTCTCGAACTCACAACAATCCTCCTGCCTCAGCCTCCCGAGTGCTGGGATTACAGGGATGTGCCACTATGCCCGGCTCTCTGCAAGGTGAATTTACCCCATCACCATAGCCTGTGAGTGGAGCCGAGCTGTCTCCTTGCCTGGCGGGAATCTTCAAGCCACGTCTAGTTTCTTTTATAGGGAGGTCCGACTAGATCAGAAGAAAGCTCTACTAACACTTTGAATTTTTAATATGGACCTTAACTCATTTCTGCACCCTATTTTTTTTTTCTGTGAAATCTCCTACTAAGCCCATATTTGCTTTTCAAATTGAAAACGGCCCTTCATGCTCATTTTACTCTTGTACTACTTTTTTTTTTCTTCCATATTGGTGAAAAAGTGAAACTGTCATATTTATATTATCAAATAAATGATTTTCAGTAGCTAAACAAATGTAGACAAAGAGAAAATATCTCAGTACAGTGTACCTGTCTCTCTCATTTATTTTTATTTATTTATTTTGCAGAACTGGGGATTGAACTCAGGCCTTTGCATTCCCCAGGGAAGCACTTAGTATACTGAGCTATCTCCCTGGCCTTATCTTTCTGACCTATTAAAAAACTTTTAGGAAGTGTGGGTGACTTTGGCTTATGTGTAAACATTTACATAAATTGAACAGTGTACCATCTAGAAATAGATCTACATTTATGTAGTTAGCATTTTTTTTTTTTTTTGGTATTTTAGGGAGTGTTCTACAGGTTGTTCAGGGTCTCAATACTAGATCAGACTCATAGTGATCTGCAGTTTTTTTTTCGTTCCTTTATTTTTGGCAGAACTGGAGATTGAACTCAGAACCTTGCGCTTGCCAGGGAAGCACTTATTCCACAGAGTCATCTCCCCTGCCCCATGTTCTGCTTTTTTAAAGCCTCCTAAGAACTGGGATTGTAGTTTTGTGTCACAACTCCCAGTCTCAATTGCACCTTCAGCATACCCAGAGGGTGGGGCCAGCATGGCAGGCCTGGGAATTGAACACCTGGCTCCTGAGCCTGCTTAAAGGCCTTTTACTCCACTGAGTTATTAGGCCGGCTACAGTTAGCTTTTTTTTTTTTTTTTTGGAACCAGGGTTTGAACTCAGGCCCTTACACTTGCCATGCAAGTGCTTATTCTACTGAGCCATCTCCCCGGCCCCAGTTAGCATATTGTGCACTAATTGCCAAAACAATTTTATTGGGAATTGGTTGCAATTAACAATGATGTTGCAAGAAATATTGAGCAAAACAAACTGAAAATGTCTACTCCAAATATGAATTATATCTGTAAATTAATTCTAATTTTACCATTCATATAACAGCAAAGCTGAGGACAGAAACTTTCCAAAGAGAATACAGAAGGTAAAATTAGCATGATATAAGCAATATTTCATAGGTAGTAAACTAAATATTCTAAAACAGAATGAAAGAATGAATAAATTTTACTTAAAGTAACAAAGGATTATCTTTGAGAAACAAGAGCAGAATACAAGGCATTCCCTAACTAAGGAAATTTTTTCAAGACACAACCAAGAGCAGTACTGGTAAATCATATAAACCTATGCTATTATGAAAAATAATGTTAATAAGGCATTAAACATCCTGCAATATAAAGGAAGTGTGACACTGAGCAAATAATATGGATAGCAGAAGATCCTAGGAAAACATGCCTCATAGTATTTTCATTACAAACTTATAGGGGCTGAGGAGATGGCTCAGTAGAATAAGTGCTTCTCTGGCAAGCGCAAGGGCCTGAGTTCAATGCCTAGTTCCACAAAAAAAAGTTATGAAATGATGTCACTACACATCAATGAGTGTAATTAAAATTTAACAAAAAAACAGGCTGAGGAGATGACTCAGTGGAATAAGTGCTCCCCTGGCAAGTGCTAGGGCCTGAGTTCAATCCCTGGTTCTGCAAAAAATAATAAATAAAAACGGGGCTAGGAAGAGTTAAGCACTTGCCTGGCAAGTGCAAGGTCCTAGTTCAATCCCTGGTACGACAAAAAAAAAAAAAAAAAAAAAAAAAAGATTACCTTTGGGGGCTAGGGAGATGGCTCAGTGGAATAAATGCTTTGCTGGCAAGTTCAAGGGCCTGAGTTCTGCAAAAGAAAAAAAAAATTAAAACATAATACAAAGTGTATCTGTCAGTGGTGGCTTGTTCACCTCGCATGCAATGCACTGGTTTGATTCCTATCAAAATTTACACACACTCAACCACACACACACAGACACACACACACACACACACACACACAACCAAATGTTGCTGAGTGTGGATCAGGTGAAATTTTCTTACTTTGATGTTTGAAAGGCAAAATGACAGAGAGTTCAGAAAATTCTTGGACATGTTTTGTGAAGTTAACTACATAGTTATTCCATCTAGGACACCCAGGCAATACCTGAGCACAAAGTATTATACTGCTCCCCAAGATAAGGAGTACTGGGCACTTTCACACATCCCAGTAATTCAAGCTACGTAAGTTCCTGGACAGCAGAATCCCTTGAACAAAGAAGTTCAGGGCCAGCCTTGACAATATAACAAGTCCTTGTCTCTTAGAAAACAAGCAAGGATGGACTACAAAGTTTTACCATGTTATTAGGGTCACATACCCCATAATATTTTGGGGTCCTGATACCCACATGACAATGGAAAGTGAAGATATTGGGCAGTTGTTATTTTTTTTTTCTTGCATAGAGAGTTTATCTATGTGTAAAAGAGGCCTTTGGACATCAAAGCAGATAGTGACAGTGGCTTTCACTGCAAAGTACTTTGAATTGAAAGCTTGACTTTTTGTGCCAGAGAAAGCCAGCACTGAGTGAGGTGCTGGATTCCATCATGGCTGAGACAGACTCATTAAGGTGGGCACTCCCATTCACATTTTTCACCTACACTGTTTTGCACCCTCTTGTCATTTTACCACAGAAGTAATACATACAACATGGGAAGGAGCTCACTTCAGCTATCCCTGTGTTCTAGGACAACCTATGAATATGGAAATCTGGAGATGCCCCAATCTAAGATAAATGTCATAGCTATTTATTCATTATTTTAAAAATTTTTAGTGCTATTCTTTTTATTTTCTTATTCACTTTTGTTGACTTCATTAAACATGGAATTGGTTCCTAATACTTTTATTCAGCAATATAGAATCTTCCTTTTTCAGTTAGTTTTCTCCAAATTTTTCAACACATTGCAGTCTTTGGTAATGAGCATTTGAGTTTTTATTTTAGTGATACTCTTTGATGACATCCCTCCTGTTTTAAAATCTATTTATTCTTTTTTCTTTCTTTTTTTTTTTTTTTTTTTTTTTTTTTTTTGTCTTCCTTTTTTGCTGTGGTTCCACAAGTGCGCATCACCATGCCCGGGTAGTAGGCAGGGCTGGGGGGCACACCACACTGGTATATGGGGCCGATGCAGCATAGGGAACCAGGGATCGAACCCTGGTCCCTGTGTTTACCTATGCAAGCTTTTAGTCCGCGGAGCTATACCGACGGCCCCTAGATTGGACTCCTGGTGATCTGCCTGTTTACAGCCTCCCATGTTATAGTATTTACGTAGCATAGACACATTTTCCTGTGCTTCAGATTCTTTGTACATTATTTCTTTTTCTTTATATTTTAGGGAAGGGTCTACAGGGTGTTCATGATCTCACTACTAGATTGGACTCATAGTGATCCATCTGTTTACAGCCTCCCAAGAGCTGGGATTACAGGCCTGCACCCCCATGCCCAGTGTCAATGACTGTCTCAGCTCATCCCATGGGCAGGGAAGGCACAGCATGGCAGGCTCAAGGATCGAACCCCCGGCTTCTGTGCCTGCTTGCAGGTGCTTTAATCCATTGAGCTATTTGGACAGCCCAATGTACATTATTTTTAATGTCCAGTTCAATGTAAGGTATAGGCAAGTCCATCTTATACTGTATCATTTAGGGAAAATTGACAAAATGTTGATATATGTTCAACAGAGGCACACATATTTCCTTTGAACAGTTGTAACTCACAGTTGGTACCCTTCACCTATCTAGAAACTGTGGAAACAAGGACTGTCTATTTTCATTATCACATAAACATTTTAGCTGTAGGTAAGGACACTGCATTCACACCGTTTCTATGATTATCCAACTTAGTTGGTCATTAAAGCACCTGGTACAATTGGGTATCAAAGGCACTTTGGTAAGAAACTAAATATCTCTCCAGTGCTCAACAATATACTTTCGCGAAGATATACCCTTTCCCAGGCTGGCCATGAAATGTTGGTGTTAAGTGGTTTTCCTGCCTCAGCCTTAGAAGTAGCTAATGATTTATTGAGTTGCCATTGCACCTCATTTCCAAGAAGAATTTTTAGTTCTGGAAGCACTCAGTGTAACAAAGTTGAGCAGAGAGCTGATAGGAAATTTTGGGTCAGAAAACAGCATTTAGCCACCTGTTGGACCCTGTAGTCATGATCACTAACAAGACTGAAATCCCAATTCATTGTGCATGTTCGTAGGAATGAGCACAGTGTGGATGATGCAAAGGCCTGCTACTGCAGCAGGGTAGTCATTCGGCACCAGGACTTCCTCTAAGGATCTCTAAGTACTTGAGTGTTTTGATCAGGTTTAGGGGAGGTGCAATGTACAGACCACAAGTGAAGGTCTTGACAGATCTTCAAGTTCTCAAAGCAAACTTGATGGAAAACATATACCTAAGTGATATGCAGGGGCCCAGGAGGTCAACACATCTTATTTTCCTTGTAAAAGAATAATAACCTTTGATTAGGACATGATACTCCTTGAAATACTCAGTTAATAACATAAATAAGAGAGACCTTTTTCACTGAATTGCCATCTTGGCCCTTGCCCACTTTTCAGCTTGAAGGAGTCTTTTCTAGCTCTAAGCAAGCTATCATTTGTCAATAAATGTGCTAATACTCTATCCAGTGGCCTACATGCCTTGTATAAAATCTTCCATAAGCAACATAAAGAATCAAGGTGTGTTTCTGGTTCTTTGTTGGTTTTACTAAATTTTGTTTTTGATGTTGATTCCAGTGATATCTATATATTATTGTTCATAAACAATGACTTATAATTCTAAAAACACACACAAAATGCATCTTTTATATGGCAAAGGGAAGCTGAGGTCTTGTGGTGACATCCCTTTTTCCCACTTCAGCTCTGAGAAGGCCCTCTACACCTTTATGATGTGGGGCTTCCATTTTGCACATGGTGATGACATCATGTGTGCAGAAGCCTCAGAATTTATAGCACCTATCTCATGGCTCACCTTTTCCTCACCTATCTCCAATGCAACAGGGGACTGGATACCTCATCCTCAAAACTTTGTAGAGCATCATGAGGCTGATGTCATCAAGTGAATGGGTTTACCAGAGGGATGCAGACATTTCAGGAATAAAGTAATGTATGCAAGCTTGGCATTAAATCTGGTTCTTGGTAAGCAGTGGGAGAATCTCTTCCCAATAGAGAATAATCAACTTTCTGTGCACACTTTCAGGACCTCACTGAGCTTTCATGAAGGCTTTCTGGAGGCTCACTGATCTCACACCTTCTTTAATCCCAGAATCCACAGGTAATAAATGATGGCTGGTCTAAAAATGCTTAGTGCCTTCAAATCTTTTTATCCCATCTACTTCATCTGCAAAGGGAATTTTCCAAACGATGTCTTGCTGAGTGTTGCAAGTCTACAATGTTGTTAATAGTCTCACTTCTTATGAACTTTCCTTGAAGCCTCTCCAACTAGAGAAGCCACTCTCAAACTGGATGCACAGCTGGGAGATTTGAGTGTGTGTGTGTGGGGGGGGGCAAATTCTTCAATACCTTTCTGGAAGGAGGACCTGCTTTGTGTTCCACCTTGAGTCATCACTCTGGTAGAAAAGGCCTTCTTTCTAGATTGCTGCTTCCTGCATGTAGTAGAAAATTCACCCTGGTCATGACCTCTGCACAAAACAAAGACCTGATCACCTTGGATATCCACTGCACACCAGGACTCAGAGGTTGGCCCAAATTGGATTTTCTTGGATCTCACTGCCACCTCCTCTATGGAGGCTGTCCCCTTGGCCAGTCCTCTGGTCAGTAGGTCTTTACATGTAACTGGACAGTGGCATGTCAGTCCCTTACACACTTCAGGCCTAAGTGATACAGCCATTGCCCTCCTGCTGGAGAAATGAAAGGTTTGGGGAAAGTACCTGTGTGAGTTTCCCTTCACTGTGCCCCTGATGGATCTCATGTCAAATACTGGATAGATCAATATACAGTCAGGAAAGGTGTATTTTGATGCTGGTTTTAGAGGATTTAGCCAGATGAGAATGGCTTCATTGTGCTTGGGCATTTGCTGACACACTGTGTTACTGTTGGAGTTCGTGGTGGATCAGTATAATCACCTCATATCAGACAGAAACCAATGTACAGAGGAGAGAGGCTGGGCAACTGTACGCCCTTTGAGGTCTCACATCTTGTCTTTGATTGTACCTGCCAAAGGTTCCCCTCCCAACGGTGCCTAGGCTGGAGAGCAGGCTTTCATGTTAAGGCTTTGAGGACTATCAGGATCTAATCCTCAGCACTACAACAACTAGGATCTGGGCCTTTCATATGGTTTTAGAAAAGGGTGCCATGGGTTGGGGATGTAGAGCAGCACCACTGTTTCTACCTGCCAAATATAGGGTCCTAAGTACAATATCATCTATGGAAAAGAAAGGTGGTGGTTCCACACAGATTTCAACAAACTATTATTTGTTAACATAGTCAAAATTTTTCAATTGAAAGTATTTGTACCATTAGAGTCCTATAAAGAAAGGTAAAAATAAATAAAATAAAATGGAGAGTAGACAATATCCATACAGGATACAATAGGCTTTGTTAATCCCCCAAAAGGTAAAAATCAAATGTAATTCAAAAATAAAACAGTCCTGGGGCCCCCTGTGCTCAATGATTAGGCCTATTCTCCATATGCATAGGGCTCTGAGATCAGCCCCCAGCACACACTAAAAGAACAACTAGGGGTGGGTAGGCAATAAGGCAACTCACAGTCCCATTATGGAAATAATGATTATGCTTATCACTGGGTTAAATACAAAATTTAATAAAAAAAAAAAAGTCAGTGTAAAACCGTATCATTTCTAACTTATGGATACAGAACACTGATTTGAAATCATCTTCAAATACAGGGAAATGCAAATTGAACAATGTGGAAATATCAGTCTGATAGTTTTTTTTTTTTTGTTTTTGTTTTTGTGGAACTAGGGATTGAACTGAGGCCCTTGTGCTTGCCAGGGAAATCAATCTGATATTTTGATGCTTCTCGACCATGTTCCATGGTGCCTGGCTGCCAGCTAACCACTGACTAAGCAAGAACTCTGAAACCGTAGGCCAAAAAAACCTTTTCTTCCTTAAAAAAGGAGTATCAGTCTGAATACCTCTGACTAAAAGACATAAAGTAACAAGTGTTCATGAGGATGTAGAGAAAAGAGGATACTTGCAAACTATTGGTGGGAAGGTAAAGAAATATAATAAAAGTGACCAATATAAACTAGTAATTTCACCACTGGGCTTACACTGAAAGGAAATGAAATCAGTATGTCAAGAATGTTAGGGAAGAGCCAGGCGGGTGTGACGGTGCATGCCTGTAATCCCAGCACTTGGGAGGCTGAGGCTGGAAGACTTTTGTGAGCTTGAGACCAGCCTGAGCTTCAAAGCGAGGTTAAGGTCAACCTGAACTGCATAGTGAGATGCTGTCTCAAAAAGACAAAAAAAAAAAAAAAAAAAAAAAAAAAAAAAAAAAAAAAAAAAAAAAAAAAAAAAAGGAATATGAGGGAGGGCCGGGGAGATGGCTCAGTAGAACAAGCACTTGCTGGCAAGCATAAGGTCCTAGGTTTAATCCCTGATACCATTAAAAAAATGAATATAAGGGGACTTCCGAGTTAGTTTGGTTGTTTAAGTGCCTGCTCCGGCAAACCCAGTCAGGCACAGGGGGCCGAAGTCATGATCCCCAGCTCCATGTGCCTGACCAGTCCCTCCCTTAACACAGCCTAAGCCAGCCCCCACAAAAAGAACAAAAAACAAAATCTTCTAGGGCCAGCCATATAGCTCAGCAGATTAAAGCACCTACAAGCAGGCACAGGGACTGGAGGTTTGATCCCCCATCCTGACATGCTGACACCGCCCCAATGGTGCACTGAAAGGGCAATTGAGATTGGGAATGGTGGTGCACACCTGTAATCCCAGATCTTGGGAGGCTGTAAACACGCAGATCACTTTGATCTAGTAGTGAGATACTGAACACCCTGTGGACCTTTCCCTAAAAAAAAAAATAAAAAAGAGAAAGCAATACAGGGTAGTCAGTGTATGTTATATACATGTACAACAAGACTAAAATGAACCCCTTTACAAAAATTTTTTCAGAGCTGGGGAGATAGATCAGTAAAATAAGTCCTTGCCCCACAAATCCTGAGTTCAGTCCCTGGTACCACAAAAAAAAATATTCACTAACAAAAAAAAAAAAAAAAAAAAAAAGACACAACTGAATTCAACAGCACACACCTAATCAACTGTATAAAATTCACAACTACCTCTTGCTTTATTAAGTAATGGGTAGAACACCAATTCTATTTTTTCTTTGTGGAACTGGCAATTGAGCTCAGATCCTTGCACTTGCCATGCAAGCTCTTATTCTACTGAGCCATCTCTCCCACCCCTACCAAATTCTATTTTAAATTGGGCATAACAAGAGTCATTCAGGAGCTTGATGTGTCTATTTCACAGCAAGAGCCCTTGAGCTCACAATTCTCCTGCCCAGCTTCACTACTGACGGGAGTATAAACCACTGCCACCACACCAGGACAAAATACTCATCGTTATCAAATCCACATTGAACAATATCACCAAGACCAACCACATTCTTGTCCATAAAAGTTTAGTTAAGTAGAAGATTGGGGCCCTACAATGTCTGCTTTTAACTTACAGTGGAAGTAAGCATTGAAGAGGAAAAGACAACTACAACTTTGAAAAGATTAAATAGCATCCATCTTAAGAATTCTTTTATCAAAGCAGACAACTGAAAAAAGCCTAAAAAATTGGAAAAAATAGCAATGTTTCAAAATCTGTGTAATGTTATAGGGAAGCTTTAGCTGAAATTTCTATCATTACATGTGACACGCATGTGAATTGTACTTCAGGAAACTCAAAATTACCACTACCCAGCTGAAGAAGTTGTATAAGACTCCAAAGACAGTGAAAATAATACATTATATTAAACAGGAGTGAATAGTGATAGCTGAATACTATCTGGAACATAAAAATAAAGCACAGAACACACAAGCACAAAGTGAGTTCTTCCGTAGTGGTTCAAAATGTTACTGCTAGGGCTGGTCAGATAGCTCAGTGGATTCGCAGGGACGTGGGTTTGATCAGCAGCCTCCTGCGTCAAACCCACTCCCTAGGGCGCCCTGAGACATCAAATAAGACTGGGTGTGGTGACATGCACCAGCCCTTGGGAGGCAGAAAACAGGAGGATCACTTCAAGCCTGATCTGTGTAGCAAGACCCTGTAGACCCTGTACTAAATACACAAAGAAAAAACCTCAAAAGTTGACTGCTGCCGGGCATGGTGGCGCATGCCTGTAATCCCAGCACTCGGGAGGCTGAAGCAGGAGGATTTTTGTGAGTTCAAGACCAGCCTGAGCTACAAAGTGAGCTTAAGGCCAGCCTGAACTGCATAGTGAGACCCTGTCTCAAAAACACACACACACAAAAAAAAAAGTTGACTGCTGATCAAAATGAGGAGTTACTGACCTTGGCATGATTAACTAAATGCATAGTAATACCAGTGTATTTCATACAGTTTTTGAGTTGGCAAATATTTTTTCTGCTGGTATCAGGGATTGAACTCAGGGCCTTGGGCTTGCCAGGCAAGCACATATTCCACTGAGCTATCTCCCTGGCAAAAATGTTCTTGATGAAAAATATTTATTGAATAATCTATCATCAAAAATTTAGTTTAAGGAGGGCTTGTCCGATTGCTCACTTGTTTAAAGCACTGCTTGCCAAATGCACTGAGGTGCAGGGGACCTAAGTTTGATCCACAGCCCCAGAAATCATACCACACCCACCCTTAAGGCATCAGAAATAGTCAAACAATTTTACTCTCCAAAAATTTAGGTACTAATTCTTCTTAGGAACACACTATTGGGGGAAGATGGAACAGCAGTTTTGAACAAAACAGTGGTTCAAATTCACCAAGCCATTCTCCAAGTCTAATGTCCTGAATAGGAACGAAGACTCATGCCAGCCACTTGTGTGCGAGATATCAGGCACTTTTATTATTCCACTGAGACATGCCTCACAAAACTATGGAAACAGCCTGTCAGCTAATGAGAGAAAAAAGAGAGAGAGAAAAGAGAGAAAAGTGATTGGAGTGAAAATATTCTCAGTGCTTTCCTCTTACTTTAATACAACACCCCTTATTTTCTTCACTTTGCATCACATCCAATTTACAGTTGAAAGACTTCTCTTTGAGATGGGGGAAGGGATGGGTGTTAATAAAACAAAGTGGAATAAAACTTGCATTTCTATGATTTTTAGGTAACATCTGGGCAATAAGCTCACTGAATCTGCAATGACACATAAGGACTTTTCTTCATACAAGAACAAATAATAGACTGTCTCTTAATTAAAATTCATATTTGTTATTTTATAACATTTATTATTCTTCTTCCTGAAAATTTGAAAGTGCTGTTTACTATTTTCAAAGGTCTATGTTTTAAAAATGAATAATAAAGGGGCCAAGGAGATGGCTTAGTGGAATAAGTGCTTCCCTGGCAAGGGCAAGGGCTTAAGTTCAATCCCTGGTTCCACCAAAAGAAACCCAACCTGAGTAATAGGGCACAGGGAGATAGCTCAGTAGAGTAATTGCCTGCCTGTCAAGCACAGGGTCCTGAATTCAATCCCCAGCAACACAAAGAGTAATATTTCAGCAAAATAACCCAATAATCTATAATGGTTGTGAATTATCAGCAGAGCTGGTAATTGTCAGAAGTTGTTGACTTGAGCCTTTTACAGATCACCATATTAATATGGCATTACTTGAACTGGCATCAAGTATGAAAAGCTCCTTTAAAGGCTTCTCTAAATACAGCTTCTCGAACAACAATGAAACACCCATCTTTTGACAAAACATAAAAATGAGGATATAAATGAAAGAGCATTTTGTAGAGAAAAACAATATATGAATATACAAAATAGGATAGATATACAGCTAGCTTCTCTTAGTTCAATGAGAAGAAAGTTTTGCACCAACATTGTTTAGACAAGAGATAATGTCTGTATCTTGTACTGTGAATATTACAAAGACAATATGCAAGGCATTAATTATTGTGTAACTGTCCTACTACTACTTGATTTGAAACTGTCTCATTGCTATTTCTTTCTCATTAAAATTCATAAAAAGTTAAAAAAGATATTACATTCTTAATACAGTACTTCCATTCTAAGTTTAAAAACATAATATGTTTTGCCCTATTGTGAAGTGCTTCAGAAGTACCATGTGTTCCAAAAAAGAACATGTAAATATATTATTCTTTGGTCATGTAGATGTGGACAAGTCAACCACTGGAGGACAAATAATGTATCTGACTGGACTGCTTGACAAAAGGACACTGAAAAAATATGAAAGAGAAGCTAAGGGAAAAAACAAAGAACCTTAGTACTTGTCTTGGGCCCTAGACACAAGTCAGGAAGAATGAGACAAATGTAAAACAGAACTGGGTGGTGCTCACTTTGAAACAGAAAAGAAACACTTCACAATTCTGGATGCCTTGGTAAGAGTTTTGTTCCAAATATGATTGCCAGTGCCTCTCAAGCTGATTTTGTTGTGTTAGTGATCTTAGCCAGGAAAAGAGAGTTTGAAAGTAGACTTGAAAAAGGAGGACATGCAATGTTGACAAAGACAGCCTGTATAAAATACTTAATTCTGCTTATTAATAAGATGGATGAGGCAATAGTAAACTGGAGCAAAAGGTATGAAGAATGTAAAGAGAAGCTGCTGCTGTTTTTTAAAAGCTTAGCTTCAGTCCCAAAAATGATGTTCAGTTTATGCCCTGCTCAGGATTGATTGGAGCAAATTTCAAAGAACAATCAGATTTCTGTCCTTGGTACATTGGATTACCATTGATTTCATGTCTGGATAACTTGCCAAACTTCAGTAGTTCAGTTGCCAATTGTGCATAAGTACAAGAATATGGGAACTGTGGTACTGGGAAAACTGGAATCAGGATCTATTTGTAAAGGCTGGCAGCTTGTGATGATGCCAAACAAGCACAATGTGGAAGTCCTTACCATGCTTTCTGATGATGACAAAACAGATTCTAGATCTCCAAGTGAAAACCTCAAAATCAAGCTGAAAGAAATTGAAGAGGAGGAGATTCTTCCAGGAGTCATAATCTATGATCCTAATAACCTGTCATTCTGGGAGCATGTTTGATATCCAGATAGCGATTATAGAGTACAAATCCATCATCCGCCCAGAATATAATGCAGTGCTGCATATTCACACCTGTATTGAAGATGCTGAAATAAAAACTATTATCTGCTTGTTAGACAAAGAGTCAGGAGAAAAAAGTAAGACTCACCCCCATTATGTGAAACAGGATCAAGTAAGCATCTATCACTTGTTTAAAGACAGCAGGAACCACCTGTTCTGAAACCTTTAAAGCCAACCCTCAGATAGATTGTTTTAACTTAAGAGATGAGGGTAAGATCATTGCAGTTAGAAAAGTTCTGAAACTGGTTCCAGAGAAAAACTACACATTTTTCTTGCTCTTTCCAGGCATCCTTGTGAGAGAGACATTGTCTTTAAATCTCCTTGGCAATCGTGTTGCACCAACATGATACCCAGGGAAGACAGGGTGATTGGAGATCTAACTACTTCCTAAAGATCATAAAACTTTTGGATGATTATCCAAAATGCTTTATTGTGGTGGCAGGCAATGTGAGCTCCAAGCAGATGCAGCAGATCTGAATGTCCCTCTGAGGGAAGGCTGCAGTGCTGATGGGCAAGAATACCATGATGCACCAAGCCCTCTGAGGACATCTGGAAAACAATCAAGCTCTGGAGAAACTGTTTCTTCATATGTGGGGTAATGGGAGCTTTGTGTTCACCAAGGAGGACCTCACTGAGATCAGGGATATGCTGCTGGCCAATAAGGTGCCTGCTGCTGACCGAGCAGATGCCATTGTACCATGTGAAGTTACCGTGCCAGCCCCAGACCACTGGTCTGGGGCCCAAGAAGTCCTTCTTCCAGGCTCTTGACATCACCACTAAAATCTCCAGGGGCACCACTGAAATCCTGAGTGATATATAGCTGATTAAGACTGGGGACAAAATGGGAGCCAGCAAGGCAACCCTCCTGAACATTTTAAACATCTTCCCATTCTCCTTTGGGCTGGTCATTCAGCAAGTGTTTGACAATGGAAGCATCTACAACCCAGAAGTCCTTGACATTACAGAGGAACCTCTGCATTCTTGCTTTCTGGAGGGTATCCCCAATTGCCAGTATTTGTTTTCAGATTGGTTACCCAGCTGTTGCATCAGTGCCCCATTCTATCATCACTGGGTACAATGGGCCCTGGCTTTGTCTGTGCAGAATGATTTTACCTTGCAGAGAAGGTCAAGGCCTTCTTAGCTGATCCATCTGCATTTGTGGCTGCTGCCCCTGTCACCACACACACCACTGCTGCTCCTGCTTCTGCAGCTGCCTCAGCCAAGGTGGAAATCAAGGAAAAGTTGGAGGAGTCAGATGAGGCTATGGGATTTGGTCTCCTTGAATGATTACCAAAAAGCAAACTCTTTAGCCTGCCTGATTGGCAAAACAAGGAATAGAGGCATAATTCTCTTTCAAAACAAAACAAAAATTTTTCTCAATTATCCTGCACACTACTGTGAGGAAAACTGACTGCAAAAACCTACTTTATACCACCTTTTCTTATTTTCTGCACATTTATAAACCTCTCCCCATATTTTGCAAAGTAAAAACTTATAGAAAAAGTACATATTATGTCAGCTTTCTCATACTGAGAGCTCCACTATGCCACTGTTGAGTTTTTTCAAAGATGACCCCTACCTTTCCATGCTGCTTCCTTGGACAGATTTGATAATAGCTTCACAAGTTTGTGGACATAATTGCATACAACAATGAAAACCTATAGAAAATTTCGTGTTTCATATCCCTCTTAGGCATAATTAGTCTTTTTTCCCAGGCAGATCATTCTGAATGTGTGAGTGTGTGTGCACATGTTATAGACAACTACCTTGTTAATAAAGTATATTCAATTTGAAAAAATAATATGCTGATCACGATAATTAGAATAGAAATCTCAGTGTTCTTTCAATACACAAACCAACTTATAAACTTTTCTCAGCTAGAATGAACAATGCACTGTAATCACAATATCCAAAGTTCCCTTTATCATGAGAAGGAATTAACATTTTCTTAGAGCTCACAGAAAAAATCTCCATCCATCTTTACTTTTCCTCCCTCAGTTTCTCCTTTTTAATCTGAGCTATATTAGGGAAAATTTCTGAATACTAGTAAAATAAAGAATGTATAATATTAGGATTTATGTCTTGTGAGTGATTTTCCTATTCTATCAGGAAGGAGGGAATCTTAGAAGGATGAAAAGAAATGAAAATTTTACTGAAAAAATGATTGTGGGGGCCTGGGGGCTCAATAGAATAAGAACTTTCCTGGTGAGTGCAAGGGCCTGAGTTCAATCCTCAGTTCCACTGGAAAAAGAATGATTGTGGGTGCACTAAGAGAGATGAATTGCATGAACACAAAACAAGACATGGATTTGGTTGTATGTGATGTGGTCAAAAAGTAGAAGAAAGAGCAAACACCAAATAGAAAATAGCATCTAGATTGATAATTTTTGCAAGTTATAACTTTTTAAAAACAAGAACCAATTATTACCAGGAATACAGCAGGGATAGCAGGTTGCTGGTCTGCAAGTGGAATGACCCTGCAGAAACTTGTTCTGACACAAAAGCACTGTGCTCTGCTAGACCTTGGAGAGCAGGCAGGGAACAGCTGTTCTTGTTCTAGAAAATTCAGTGTGGCTGGGTGCTCAGGAGCTCTGGCACTGCTGACTGGGTGGGCAGGGCCTTGAGGCTATAGGCATCTCCTTTTGAGCAGGAGATGTTCATGGATGGATACACAAGTTCCTGACATATCTGGTCGGTGAAGGCATCAAGATCAAGAAACTGGGTGAGGGAGAAGGAGCCCAGCCCTGTAATGAAATCCCTTGAGTATGTGCAAAGAGCTAGAGCTGCAAGCCCCTTGCACTGGCTTGCCTAAGATCTCCAGGGACATTAGGAACATGAATGTGAATGCAAAGCTAACTTCTAAATCCTTCTTTTTTGTTCTGAAGCTGCAGTTCAGAAAAGAAGCTAGACGTGCTGGTTTTCACCCTTCTTTCTCCTTTGTAGAAAATTACACTGGGTAAATGAAATGTTTCTACAGAGAATTTTTTAGAGAAAAGTGAGGTGAGGTGGAAACCATTATCCTGATGGAAGGGAAGGAAAAAGAAGAAAGTGGAAAAGAATAAGGCAGGGTCCCACCAGCTGCAGTCACCTGAAAACGCTGATAGGCCTATCAGTTTACTCACTGGATTTGCATCCCAGACCCAATGTGCTTGAAACTAGAGTAGTTTACTAATGTGACTTGCTCCTGGTGAACAGTACTGTGTAGAGAATATTTTTGTGTTAATGGAAGTCTTATTAAGATGACATAAGATTTCCACAAAGATAGAACACCTGATGACTTACGAATCAGAGAAATTAAAATTGACCTGTACATAGAAGAGGGTGTTATTTTTAGGCAATATTCCTTGAAATCCATCCAGAGGTATCAAATATATGTTTAACCTCACTTCTCCCAAAAATGAATTCCCCATGGATTGTGTACCTGAGAACAGATACAACATGGTATGACATACAGAATGTAATTTAGGAAATGAATTTCTTGATAAAAGGATAGGTCAACACTTCTTAAATGTGAAGGGAATATGCCAGTACTGATCCCATAAAAGATATTAATGGTGCTTGGACAGGATATTATGTCAGCTTCTAGTACTATGGACAACCACTAGGAAAATAACAAGGTAGAAAGTATTAATTATTGAATCTTTGATATAATTCAGGTATAAAAAATAAGATACGCAAACAGCTACACTCTCTTAATTTACTGATAAGAGACATATGCTATAACAACGTCTATAAGTATAATATCATGTAGGCACCTTCTACGATACCAAAACATTATAAAACAGTTTGCAGTGTATTAATTTATCAAATCCATCTTGTCAAGGTATCTTAAAACTGTCTCATTGGTATTTGTACTTCAATAAAATAAAAATAAATGAATATAACAATAAAATTGTCTAAAATAAATGTGAAGAAAACAAAAAGATACTTTATGATAGTTGATATGAACAATGTCTGTAAAATACAGACCAAGCTCAGCTCAAGTTTCTTCTGTCTCTTTAGCTCAGTTTAAAAGTAGAAACTCTTTTTGCTGCATCTCCCACAAGAATGAAGACCATTCTCAGCAATCAGACTGTTGACATTCCAGAAAATGTCAACATCACTCTGTAAGGAGGCACAGTTATTGTGAAGGGCCCCAGAGGAACCCTCCAGAGGGACTTCAACTACATCAACATGGAACTCAGTCTCCTAGGGAAGAAAAAGAAGAGGCTCCAGGAAACAGAAAGGAGTTGGCAACTGTGTGCACAATCTGTAGCCATGTACAGAACATGATCAAGGGAGCCACATTGGGCTTCTGTTACAAGGTGAGGTCTGTGTATATTCACTTCCCCATCAATGTCATTATTCAGGAGAATAGGTCTCTTGCTGAAATCCAGAATTTCTTGGGTGAAAAATACATTTGCCAAATTCATATGAGGGTACGTATTGCTTGCTCAGTATCTCAAGCCCAGAAAGATGAGCTAATCCTTGAAGGAATGACATTGAGCTTGTTTCAAACTGAGCTGCTTTGATGTAGCAAAGCGCAACAGTCAAAAACAAGGATATTATGTCCTGAGTCTTCACTGACCTTGAAAGGCTAGGGCCAAAATGTTGGCTGGCCTTGTGGCTCTTCTATTTCTCCAACTTTGATCTGTGACCTTAGGTTGTTAACCATCCAGAAGAAAAGCTGATTAGTATCCTGCAGCATATGCCATTCACTTTGCCTTATCTGACTCAATTGATTTTAGTTGTTGTACGTTTCCTTTTGTATTTCTGCTTTTCGCTTGTTATACTAGGGAGAGTATACGATATTTACATATGTGTGTTTGGTTTATTTCACTTATGAGTATATGTTCAAGTGGCATTATACTTCAGTATAAATGCTTCAAACTTATCATTCTTAATAGCTGAGTAATAATCCATTATATAGAAATACTACATCTTTTTCAACCATTCCTCATGTGATGGACATCTTGGTTGTTTCAAAGATTTTGTTATCACACATTGTGCTGCTATAAACATAGGTACACATATATCTCTATGATACAATGTATCCAGATCCTTTGGGAAAATTCCCAGTAGGGGGATAGACAGCTTTAATGGGATTTCTAGTCCTACTCTTTTGAGGAGTCTCCACACTGACCTCCACAATGGTTGTACCAGTCTACATTCCCACCAGCAGCGGAGAAGTGTTCCCTTGTCCCCACGACCTCTCCAACATTTGTTGTTGGTTGATTTCCTTATGATAGCCATTCTTTCTGGAGTGAGATGATATCTCAGTGTTGTTTTTATTTGCATTTCACGAATGGCTAGCGATGTGGAGCATTTTTTCATATATTTATTCGCTTCTTTAATTTCGTCCTCTGACAAGTGTGTATTCATCTCAGATGCCCATTTCTGAATTGGGTCTTTAAATTTGAGGGCCCTGTTATATCTTAGTTCTTTATAAATTCTAGACAGTAGCCCTCTGTCTGATTGCTTATTAGTTAGGATTTTTTCAAAGTTTGTGGGTTTGTCTTTTCACTCTGTTGACAATTTCTTTTGACATGCAGAAGCTCCTTAAGAAGAGTTGATCCCATTTGTTGATTCTTTCAAGAGTTTCCCGTGTGAATATATGTTTGTTCATGAACTCTTTACCTACCCCTATGTCTTAAAGAGTTCCTCCTACTTTCTGTTCCAGGAGTACTGCAACATCATGAAACTCAGGTCAGCTCCAAATTTTCTGAACAAGGAGATTATGGAGCCACAGAAGAAAGAGATTGAAGTTCTAAAGTGTGCCTGGGGAGAGTCACATGAAGAGAAAACTTTCTCTCAAGCTCTCACAGAGAGCAATCTGGTCAAGCATTGGCCGTGACTCATCCACATGGATGACACAGACAAAGGAACTACAGAATAATGTACAGGACTACAAGATAAACCCTGAGAGGACTTCAATGATCACATAGGAAATATAAAGTTCTTGTGTTGGTATATAAGTCTTGATCTACCTAGGTCCTAACCATCCAGCAGAAAAGTATAAAAATGAAGTATACATCGTGAGCCCATAATATTAAGCTGAGCTGTAAAAGGCTATGGTCGACAATTTCTTTGAATAACTCACTATGGTTGTAGAATGCTGGACTGTGTTGGATTGTGGTGTCGAGTGGAAGCACCTAAGTTAGTTGAATGTCAATGGAGTGCCCACTTTTGACAGGTGTAGACAAAGGAAGGGTTGTAGAAAGAAAAAATCATGATGTGTGTGTATAGACAGTACAGTTGGGATAGATAACGCTGTGCTTCTACATAATTCTATGAGAGGCAAGATCTGCACTAATGGTGGTTGGACAGGATATTATGTCGGCTTTT